>JASKDV010175359.1:0-13175 GCA_032466395.1 Aegires albopunctatus | reverse complement strand
CTCTCTCTCTCTCTCTCGCACTCTCTCTCTCGCTCCCTCACTCTCTCTCTCTCTCTCTCTCTCTCTCTCTCTCTCTCTCTCTCTCTCTTTCTCTCTTTCTCTCTTTCTATCTCACTCACATACACACACGCACACCAGCACTATAATATTGTTATATTAACGTTGTTATGGTTTATGCTATCAGATGTTGGTTTGGCAGAAAATCAATATTTAAAGCTGTCAATGTTATTATATATTGATGTAGGCCTACTACTACTGATTCAGTTGTCAACCATAGGTCTACTCCACTTCTTTTGTATCAAACTAGTGATACTCATTGAAATGCGTGGAGCCGTGCGCTGTAGACCTAGCACTGTGTGAGTGTCTATGTACCTATGTACGTGTGTGTGTGTGCTAGAACAGGGTTGAATGGAGATCAGAGGAGGCACGGTGGGTTAGAGAGGGAATCCTGTTGCTCAAGTTGAAATAGGGACATTGTAAATTATAAAGTGTTTATTCTTCTCTCTATGCAAACATGATCGAAATTGATATATTTTAAAAAGGCGAACATGATCAAGCAGTTCACAAACGATCAGAAGTCTCTCACTGACTTGGCCTCTCTGGAGTTTTGGTCAGGCTGTCCGAGGACCAGGGTTTTTAAAATTAGATTTGATCTCAGCCAAAAAGGCCCCTAGTTCAAAGTGATAACGTTAATTGTGATCGAGTGACTCGGTTGCAATAGACACGCTATCAGTTGCGACAAAGTGAGTCAGTTAAAGAAATGATGTTTTAAATCATGTACTACATCCCATTTTTCTCAATGAAAATACAATCCTCTTAATGGTAAAATATATTATATTTAAAAAGATGATTTAAGCATCTATAATGGGTGATATAATAAAGGCTAGTTGGCTACTTCTAATTATTAAAATTAGCATGCTATCTCTCATTAAATTAGAGCAAAGTTGTTTATAATCTCAACAATTACGAGTGAGCGTAATGATAGCAACACTCAGCATTATAGTTTCGAGTTTGTCAGTTTACTTGGAGAACAAGGAAAAGAATGACAAGCATGCTGTAATACTTTTTAAACATTTATTTATAGTTTTAACTGATGTGCCGATCTTAACTCTCTGATGTAGATAATTCTGATTTGGATTTTGAAGCTGACTGGTTTCACTTAGATAGTGTTTAGGTCTAGATCTAGATTCTAGATTGATGAAATCATTGTCTTAATTTTGTATCTCTGAAATGTCAGTAATAAGTTTCTTCTCTGTCTTTTTGTTAAGTTTTCTGGACTGTATTTGGTCAGGTCTATTTTGGGTGTAGATTCAGTTGAACCTGAAATCCCAGTAACTTAAATCAAAAACAAAAACGGAATTTATTCTATATAAATAGACTGGTTAATCTGACCGTAAACCAACTTATACCAAAATATTTTCCAGCTGGTTGAGAACAGAAATTGCTGAAATTCTTGGACAAAAGTCAAAACGGACGCCAGCCACAAAGAAAATAATACAAAAAAGAAAGACTGAAATAAAATGAAATAAAAAAAAACAATTGTAACGCAGTGAATGGCTATCCCAAGCTCTCATACAAAATGGCTGATACAATGTTTCCTTTCCATTGACGTGATAATACCCGAAACACCATTAAAGCATGCTAAAATAACTCTTCACTGCGATGTTGCGTCATTATCGGTTATACTGAAATCCAGGTCGGTTATACTGAAATTTGTGCAATTTATTTTGAGTTTCAGAATAAGCGTGTTCAATGTATTGTTTTAGATCTTGATTCTCAGATTCCTTTCTCTCTGTTTGATTTTTAAATGAATGAGAAGTTTTGATGCCTATGCTACTTTCCACACCAAAAGAGTTCCTACTCCACTTGGTCACAATTGATACTGTGTCAATTGCTATCGGGTCACTCAGTCGCAATTGAAACTTCTTATCTTCTCTACGTTTGTTAATAAAGTGTTACTTGTCAGCAATTTTAATGTTTGATCTAAATAAGCTTCTTGAGTAAAACCATGGGGAAGTGTTGCTTGCATGGGCGGAAGAATAAAAATGCTTTTCAATGTTATAAATCCATGATTGGATGAAAGGAAACTATTTCTAGATCTGAACCTACTAATGCATTTTTCAATTCTCTTACTAAACACACTGCTCATGGTGATTGCCGGACATGAGAATCATGCAATATCAGGTTCTTAAGCAAATTGGGCTCAAATCCAAATTTTATGGATGGTTATCAATAAAATTGGTTTTATTCATAGGTTACTCCAGTTTTTTTAAAGAAATTATATTCAAATTTTAGTTTGCAGGCAAGATAGCTTTTGGCAAACTATTGAATGAAGTGATGGTTCCATGCAACACCCGTCTGATGCATCTCCCCTACAGTCTATTCACAGCAAAGCTATCTGATTATCCATCTGGTCATAAGCTTACCTTTCTTTTAGGCAGTTTAATGCTCCTTTCTCGTTGGTAAAATCAGTTACCTTTCACAAAATTTGATATGTACAAAATTTCTTCCTGTTCATTTTAACCAACAAGAGAAAAAGATTGATCATGTAGGCAAGGTAGGCAATTTGCCAAATGGGCAATGAGTGGGCTGGGCTTTGCTGTCAATGCGCAGTTGAGATCATGTGATTAGATGTGTTAAGCGGTGCCATTGTCCTTCCTTGACTCGTACATGTGCACTCACTAATATCAGGACGATAGATTTAGTTTGACATAGTGGGTGGGCACTGATTGTTTTTTCATGAGACAAAAATCACTTATCATTTCACACCACCAAGACCATGGTCCTAGCTGAATTTTTTGTTTGAAGTAGGTTCTTAAGAGGTTGAATTTAAATAGTAAAGATTCTGTCTTGCTGAAATATTGGGTTCTTAGATGGATTGGCTTGTTACATGGGGGATTCTAAGGTGAAGGCCACTGTAATATGTTGAGAGAGAGACAGCCTTTACTGTTATGTCCCCAAACAAGGATAGCCCATTTCATAACATTGCTCCAATTTAACCCTTTAACAGGCGACTTCCTTGGGGGGTAAAAGAATGATCCTAGATTATATTTTGTAATGTTTTGAAATGAAAATGAGCTCAAATAATCTACCAACGATTGAAATAAAAGATTGATTACCTTTCTTATTGGCACATGTAAACTTCTTTACAGTTCCTATAGTAACTGATGTCAAAAATGTCATTCAAACTAAGTAAAATATTTGGATAGTTTCGGGCACTTTGCCAGTTAAAGGGTTAAACTACCATTAATGTCAAGGAGATGCTTCTTTCCCTGACAAGGTAATAAGCTATAGATCTAGTGTCACAATTAATATCAACAAAATGCTATTCAATCCTGTCTTACAATGAATTGATTATCAATAGCAATAACATGATCGAGTTGTTTGTATCTAATCAATGACATTTTTCTACATCAGAATGGGTGAGGTAAGTAAATGACATGCCGACACTTCCATGCCAATATGAATGAGGGACATAAACTCTCCCAAACAACATTGTTAGGGTACAAATACTCATTCATGTCAATAATGTTTGAGATACTGAAAATAGCATTGTGGCTTTCTTGTACAAAAGGGTTGTCACACGCAATCTGCATCTGATAGCAAGCCTTTTGCATTTTGTGCACCCCTGAGTTGCCTACATTAAGCAGCTGCTTTCTTTATTTTCAACTCTGATTCTAATCCATGAATGAATGAAAACTATATTATATTTATTTACTTTCTCTGATGTTACCAATACATTTACTATAAAGGGAAAAACTATTTTTAAGCTCTCTTGACGTCTATTTCATAATTATTTATGAATAATATGATTAATGATTTAATGGATGTCCTATAAAATTTGTCAAGGTGATTTTGTCTTTCTTTTAATTGATATCCTCCCAATCTGTTACTCATAATATTGTCTTATTAGAAATAAATCTCTACTTTCCTCGTTTCAACAATGAATCACTACTAAGATCTCCACTATAAAGAATGGGTAAGTTTCATTTTACTTTATTCATTTTTATAATTTTCTGTTCTCACAGTACGACAACAATGGTCTGTTCATGAGGATGGTGCCCTAGCATATCGTATACAAAATGAAGAAAGTAAGTTCTCTTGGATATTAAAGTAAAACCAGGTATTTATGAGCTCTACATAATTTAAACTTTTAAGATTTGGCAATGGTGGGCTTAGCGAACATTGTTTTGTTTCAGTAAAATGGTGTAGTTTTGTATAAACTTATTTATAATACTATGGGATAAAGACAAATATTGACACATGCATCACAAAATTGAATAAATGAAATTATGCAAAAGCTAATCTTCTTCATGATTGCAGCAAATTGATTTGTCCTTGATTTGTTTTGGATTGAACTATCTTTATTAAATAAAACTTGATCTCTTTAAGTGCGAACACGGTTAATCAGTAAACCCAACTACTTGCAATTGGGACAAAATATTAGGGAATTGAAATTTTCCTATTTAATTTACCTCTATGAAGAGCTAATCATGGCGATATTTGGTTGAGAATAACAATCATCAACCTGATTTTTTCTTAACTTCTCATTCAAAAGCTTACTTCTTGCCCAATCATGATCGCCATCTTTAAAGCTTTTCTTATGCTACCCACATAAGTGCAAGACAGTGATAATTACAAGACAATTTCCTGAGTGCAGTTTGTAAAAAGCCATAGTCTGATAAGCCAGACTCACTCACCTATTTCATTCATCTGAAATCACTGGCAGCATTCATCCAATCAATGATCTTATCCAGTGCAACAATAAGATAATGACAGAGGGGAGTAGCAAAGATAGTGCTGGTCAATTAGAGCACTTTCTATCAGCCTTTCCTTCACTAAAATCAACCTGCCAATCACAAGGTTAAGACTGTGAGCCAAGGTCCACCAGGCATTCTCGATAAAGCTTCTTTTAAATCCGCTTATCAATCTTGATTCATGAATGATGTCATCAAGGAATAGCATTATATTGTTGGGAGCTGCCTACTTTCACACAAAGGGTCTTAATACCTTAAGCTGGTATGGGAAAGTCAAAATCTGGAGGTCCCTGGTTGATTGCAAAACTTGACTAAATGGGATAATTTTACATTTCACTGATGTTTCCCAACTACACAGGTCGACTGTATTTAATTTGTTAGCATTTGTTATTCCAGCCAATTTAGCTTTATAATGTCATTCTTTGAAGTAGAGGTGCAGGATAAAAATTTATCATAAGGGAAATTCTGTAAACACTATGAGTGTGTATATGTGAAAAACAGTAGTGTATACAAGGAATGTTTGATGTTAATCATGTCTATTGTCTGTGTCCAGTAAACCAGCACTATGGCTTGAATCGCTTTCACCGCCGTACAGTACGTGAGGATATTCCTGTGGCCAAAATTGTTCAAACCGAGGAGGAAATTCAACAACAGGAGGAAAGAATGCGAGAATTAGAAGCCTTGAAAGCTCAGTAAGTCAGTTTAAAATATATAAGTTTTTAAAAATTCTTTTTCCACCTACTGGTCCTCTCTCAGAATCGCCAGGCCTCAGATAACCATTCTTAAAAAGTAGAGAAATATGGCTAATTCTATAGAAATTATACAATTAACGGCATGTGATTATAGTTTTTTGTGTTAGTATGTATATGTATTGAGTTGTTTTTTCTCAATAAATTTTCTTACATTTTTAATATCCCTTGTATCACTTTTGTTACCGTTTATCCTATCTATACATTCTATATTTGATTGGAAGATAAAATATCCTGCTCTGAGGGCGGGAAGTTCATTTGATTTAGAGCTAGAAAGAGTTTTGATAATAATGATAATAATAATAATTAAAAGAAGAAGACGAAGATTAGTAATGAAAATAAAATGAAAAAATCAATAAATAAAAAATCGAATTCCTTCTCCTTTTTATTAAAAATCTTGAAAAAAAAGAAAAAAAAAGAAAGCATAATCCACCAGAGCTTTGAACCATCTGTCTAACCTATGTGTGACCAATAACTGTTCACGGCATCAGCAGGCCCTGACCACTTGTCCATAACTATCGGGCAAGATCTCTAATATTACCATTTGCCCTCACTTTTTGTCTGCTTTCTATCCAGTTTTATTTTAGCGAATACAATTCATTCAATTTAGAAAATTATGGATGAACTTGGTTTATTTGGTAATGGCAGGTTTATTTCATTTTTGAGTTGTTGATCTAACGGTTCTACATCTACAATTATATAGATTACAATAATTCCATCACTAACAACATTAGTGAATCTTTGGTGTAGGCAGGAGGGGTGCCTTTTCTACCTCCATTGACAATCCTTTAGAATCAGAGGTAGTTAAACATTTGGAACAGCTATGCACGTTATTAACTATTTATTGTACTTTTTAAAAACGTTTTTATAATTTATATTTGATACTTGAACTGTCAAGAATTTAAGATATGAAAATTGTTTCATTTTTAGGGCGGAGGAAGATGAGATTATGGCACGCAGGGTTTATGAACAAGAACAACGAGAAGAACATAGCAGGGACACGATCCAAGCTCTAGATGATGAGGTACAGTTGAGAATTCTAGAACTTTTCTCAAAGACAGTGCTGTAACTTTTATTAATATTTTCAGAAAACAAATAAATCTTGCTAAAAGTTTATTGGATTTGCCTTAAAAAGTAATTCTTACTTCCTTTCCTTAAGAGTATTTTTATACTCTTCATTCTTGCTTTTAAAATCTTGGCATTTGGAACAATACATTTTTATTTTTATATTTCAGGAAATTGCCCGGCAGCTTCAGGAAAAGGAAAAGAAAAAATATGAACGTCATTTGGAGAAGAAAAGAGAGAAGAAATTGAAACAAGAAAGATTACGAATAGAGGCCGAGTTAGCTAGGGACACTCAAGATGCTGGCTTGATTATCAAATCAGGTAAAAGATAGAAATTACTTGCTATCTGATCATTTGAATTCTAATTTTGTTTTTGAATGACTAAGAATGTGAAAGAAAATTTTCATGGAGCACATACTTTAGGCTGCTGGCTTATAGAAGAGGTAAAAAATGTTACAAACTATCAATCTGCAATGTGTGAAATGCCAAAAGAGATGGAGGAAATAGGTTACAAGAGACATAATCCTTATATTATCATTGTCAATTAGAATCTCAAATGGATTTTTTATTTTTTATTTATCAAGACAAATGGAGATTCAATTCCAGCAAACACAGTAATTTCTGGTTATTATTTTTTTTTGTGGAAGTGCTTTTGCTTGAGAGTTTTTCATGGCTTTCTATTACAAAATGTGAACTTTTTTTTCATTTAGGCCTCAAGAATTCAATATTCATTTAACTTGACATCATGTGATGTTATTATTTCAATTCAATGCAGAGAGTGGGAGTGATAATGTGGCAGACAGTGTTGAGTCTCTTAATGTTCAGGGGACTAATATCACAAGGTAATGTTTACTATCTGTATTATGGGGGTGTGATAGTATTATTTAGCATTATTTCACCCTTATGGAGTATCTATGGTGCGTGAAATTTCCATATTGCACGATGACGTAATGTATATATTTTTTAGATTGCAATTCTAATCTTAGCTAATCAAAACCTCACTATAAATGAAACTACTTGAAATAGTTCAACTGTTTAAACTCTTTTCTTCAGAATCCAACTTAGAAATTACAATCATCTTTAATAATTATAACTATCAAGTGGTTTTGTAGCTGTTTATAGGGGTGTTATAATAGATTGTTGCACTTGAATGGAAAAAATAATGAATTTGTTTGAGTAGTATGAGGCAAGGTACTCGCAGGCTCATACCAGGGCCACCTAAACTGATTCATTAATTTACCATTTAGGTACAGTAATCTTATATTTGTCAACTTGGGGACTAAAAGGGTAAAAAATTAGAGGCTGCTGGGCTTCTCTAATGACATTCGCTTCCTCTGGCCAACAGCATGGTAGAATGCATAGGATAAGACTTGCAGCATGTATTGGTGGGAATACACTTTTGTTTATATATGACTTCACATTTAAAGAGTAATATTTACTCTTTACTTATTATTTATTCATTTTACCTTTTTGTGTTAAGAGTGACTCCAGCTGGCCACATTGAAGATGGGGGTGACTTTTCTGACTTTTACAACTTACCCCCAGAAATGGACGAATTCACGCGATTAGAGATACAAGCGTCCCAAGATGAGGTATTTGACACGGTCATTGGCTTTTTGGTAGTGATACCTTATTTAATTAGCAATAGTAAAAGAAAGTTTCAATACTGAAACTATTTAGTTAAAAGCATCTCATCAAAATTTTAATCCAAGAAGCCCTATGCAGGTGAGTGCGTGCAGGTGTTGCAGAACGGGAATCACTATGTATGCATGGTGTGTTCTTGACAATGGTCTAGATTATGGGGGTGAAAATGACCTTTTGTCACCACAAAACCAGAACCAAAGGTGGTTAAACAATTTTAGGTACACCAAAGAATAATTATTAACTACTGATGCTTTGATAGCTGCTCTTTAATCCGATCAAAATCAGGAAAATCGACTACAAAGCAGTTTGGATAAGTTTCTGGTTGAGTCCATTCCAAAAGAGGGTGTGGCAGGTCGAGACACACGTGGAAAAGGCCTATAATGTTTGAAATTTTGACAAATATTCAGTTTGAACCCCCCTCTTGTAATAAGTAACGGTATCTTCCTCTTTATTATGATTTGTTAATGTTCAGCATTTGACTGTCTCAAAGGTTATTTGTAGGGAAATTTCTTCTTTTAATATGGGAAACTAGGAAACTGTCTTATGAAGAGTCCACTGTTTTGAGTATAGATGTCACAGCCTCAAAGTGAGGATAGGAGTAGATTTGTTTCTTTATGTTGCCCTCATGCTAGCACTATAGTGTTAAAAGAATGGTCTGTAATGCTGGTCATTATTATGTCCCCCACCCTTCCCCCCTCCTCCTCCTCCTCATGGAGAAATAAAACTGTTTTGATAGTCATCTGGTCTTCACTTGTTTGTGTGTGTGTATGCTTGCATAAAGGCAGGACATGGCTGCTCTTGATGAAACTACAGACATATTACTATTATGTAATATGTAAAAATGGAAATCAAGCATACTACCATGCTACACAATATTTGTAGTTTATCTAATAGGAGTTATTACCTAACACAGTACACCAACACAATGTAATAATAATTTTATTCACATCATTGCGTTTCAAATCTGATCAATGATTTATTATATCAATTTATCAACATGAGTTGACGCTTGGGCAGGTCCGAGTAAGTCGCACAGCATGTTGCAAGGTTCGTAATGTCCCTGATTTGAGCTCTTGAGCAACAAATTTCATCCTAAAAAGACTATACTACCACTGAAGCGTTATACATAGCGCTTTGCATGTTAAAAATATCTAGCAGACTGATTTTGATGAAATAAGCAGCATTTAAAATTTAATCTTTCTTTATCCTCTTGTAGTAATGCATTATAAAAATAATAATGCCTAGTGTGACAAGATACATGTAATAAATAATTTATGTTTACTGGTCTAAAAAAGTAAACTTTAAACTTAAAACACAACATATGAGAGTTGTAAATGAGTAAATTGCAAACTGTAGCTCCATCAATAATCTGTTGCTAGGCAACATTTTTGCCTTTTTTGTTTTTTCAAAACAAAATATTCTAAACCTTTAACTGAGAATTTAGAGTGCTTAAAATATATTTGAAGTTTTTAAGCTAATTGTTATCATGCTCTATAATGTAAGAAGATTTTTTTGAGGGCTTAGTAATATTAAACATTTCCCATACCTGGTATTTAAACATATATATATATATATTCCACATTTTTATCTAAATAGTTTTTATCATGTTCATTTTTGTCTCCATAAACTCAGGAGCTTGCTTGGTTGTTACAAGAACAAGAACACAAGGTGAATTACAAAACTTAAAAGTGATAATATTCCTTTATCATTCAGATCATACAATGTTCATTGCTAATATGAAGTCGATGATAAAATTGTGCTTCACGTGATTGCAAATCTGGTAGATTTCAACAGAAATAGTATGATACCGAATGCAATTAGAAATCTGGAACTGAGGCACAACATTCCTTAATGAAGAGCTAGTCAGATATTCAGGACTACATAAGAAAAAAAGTCCCAGCATTGCCAAACATACCATGACATTTGAAACCCTTAGATAACTGAATGGTAAACCGGGTTTTAAAAACAAAACAAGCCACCCTGAAATATTTTTTTCATCCATGATGTAAGATATATTGTAAATAATATAGAATTATTATTTACCACTACAACGTTGTTTCATCTGGCTAATCACAGATTCTTCAGGTGGTCTCTTAGTACTTGTTGATGTTCAATATAGTGTTATATTTCAATATTGGTGTTATTTAGAATCTGCGATTAGCCAGACGAAACAACGTTGTAAATAATAATTCTTTATTATTTTACAAATATTGAGCTCCCATTAATATATATGGTTGAGCACTGTAATGTTTGTCAATATACCTGAATGTCATAATATATACAGTACTCTTTGGCCCCACGGTTGTCAAGGATACTGGGTTATTAGGCGTGGCGTATATGAAAATGGGGGTAAAAGTATTTTTTTTAATTACTCGGTTATGTCCCCTTTTTGCAGCATAAACTGACATGACCCTGTCGCCCTGTTTCATACACCTTCCTGTGTTAACAGGACTGTGTGGTTCTTTTTTTCTTTTGTTGTGGTTCTATCTATGCCGAATTTCTTTCCAATCTCTGTAAAATTTACTTTCTTACATCTCTCATGCAATAAAATTTCATCTAAAATCTCTTACTTCTTTCCTGGATCTAGGCATTTTTCTTGATTTTCTCTCCTTTCCTTATGTTAGTGCAACGAATGTCTTGTTAGTTAACATATGATGGATTGCTGACTGACGCTGAGCACGAAGAAAGTTTAAAACTCCTCCCCATGACGATTTCAAAATCAATGATGATTGGCTACAAAAAACAACGTAGGCCTATCCCCCAATCAATGCACTTCACGATAACGAATTATCCATTGAAGCATGACATGAGTTCTTTCTTTAATTGCCTTTGGACACTTGTCACTGTCTCTTACATTCTCTCTATTGCGTCATTCATCAGTACCGTATGGAATTGGAGAGATGGCATTTTGCTTAACTGTGTGACCACCTGTCTAGCCTTCCACATGTGGGTGGTGTTCGTCCTTTATTTTAATTTTTTTTATCATTGCTTTGCACAATAGACCGGGTTATAAAGCGAAGTTCTGGTCTGAGGACGGGTCATAAGAGGGGTGTTTTTGATAGGAAAATATTCTGATAACTAAAATGGCGGGTTATTAGACGAAGTGGGCTAATAGAAGGTGGGTTATAAGCCGAAGACTACTGTATATATTTATTATTCTTTATTTAACAGTAGTGAGATTTTAAAATGAGGCCTAATTGATTCCATGGGTACTAATCCTGATAGCATCTTTTCTTTTGCAGCGAACGAAAGCAGAAGTAGACAAAGACAAAATGAAACGTATTGAACAGCAAGATGAGGAGCTGGCCAGGGTAATGCAGGAACAGGAAAAAATTCGACTGAGGAAAGCAAAGTTAAAACACCAACAAAAAAAGGATGCCCAGGTATACTATTGGTTTAGATCTGTAACTTTTTAAAATGAAGTAGAGATAACTCTCATTCCCATAATATAGCTGTCATCATAGCATGTTACAATTACATTATACGTTGATGGCTAACAGTCATATTTTTTGGACATTCTGTGTGTATGCATTGTCTCCTAAGGAATGGAGCCATTTCTATGAAGAAGGACACAAGCTTCACTGGAAATATTCACAAGGAGAATTTACAGAAGCCCAAAAATTTCAAAAATAAAATCAATATCATTGGAGGTATTGCTTGGCCAGGGTGTAAAGCACAAGAGGGCACCTAGCTAAAAGCAAAGATTGAAAGGAATCTTGCCAACATCTTTGATCTTATTTCTTGTCTCCATTGACTTTTTCCATTCCAATTCCACAGAGACAAAAAGCAGCAGAGTCACTTCCCCTTGGTGCGTCAGCCAACTCCATGCATCATGAAGCTCAGGCCATCCCCCCATCTTTGGTTTCATCATCAGTGACAGGCTACCAACATCATTCTCCTCTCCACACCCCTTCTGCCATGCCAGCAAATGAGGAGAGCGGAGGTGGTAGTGGCCATCATCGCTACAGACGCAACAGCTACACTCAAGCCTTTGATTCACCCCCATCTCCTCCCCGTTCCCAACCACCTCCCCGCCCTACGCAGAATAGAAGTCGCCATGACCAGGCCAACCACATTTCTGATTCGTACAACCCCCTCTCGTCGTCCTCCTTGCCATCATCCACTCACATACCACCTGCCTCATCTATTACTGTCACCTCATCCACTGTACATAAAAACCCACACATCCGGCCACCAATGCCTCTCCCAACGAACAATTCCTCCGGTTTATCCACCCTTGAGTCAGCAAGAAGAATTGCTGCTGGAGATCATGAGGGAATAATGGCAGCCCAGAACTCTGCCTCATCATCACCTCATCTCACCAGCGTCTCAAAGTTGCGTGATACCAATGCAGATGTGGTCCGGACTTCAGGTCATGCCAAACTTTCCAGTTCTCGCAGTCTTGCCTCTTCTGGGACATCTGTGGATCCACCAGCTCCTTCAAGGCAGATATCTATAGGAGAATCTGGTAGACATGGGACAAAATACTACCATCCCTCTGATGTGCCATCCGATAGCGGACAGTGGGGTGGTGGGCATGGTCATGCTGGAAGTCATAGGGATCAGTGGAGGTCAAATTCTTATAGTGAGGAGGAGGATGAAACTAGGTAAAAAAAAATTGTTTCATTCCTCTTTCTCCTTTTTAAAAGATTTTTTTTTTAATTAGGGGCTGTATGAGGTAATGCTTATAATATCTTTTGTTGGATGTTATAAATATTTAGTCTGTTTTGGGCTGCTTTTGTTAAGATCCAACAGCAAACCGGGAAAGGCTTTTTCATCATTGTTCTCACATAGCTGCTGTCCAGTACCTTAAAAGCATGGTCAGTAAATACAATATAATGACTTAAACACACTACAAAAATGGGAAAGTAAATGGAAGATGAAATTCCATCCTGGTAAGTGCCAAGTACTAAAAATTTGTAGAAAAAAGAAGAAAATTGATTATGACTACAAAATACAC
>JASKDV010175337.1:0-13176 GCA_032466395.1 Aegires albopunctatus | reverse complement strand
CACCTGCTGTTCACCCAAGCCGGCCTGTTGTTGACCGCCGTTAAATCAAGATTCTGGGCCTCGTACTGAAGATGGCTATGCTTGAATACAATAGGAAAGTAATTTCTTCATGGAGATAAAGACCGTGTCACATCATTACTGTGCAAGGAGGCTCCACAGATCAAGCAAGAGAATTGTTGACCTAACAATAAAAGGTCTCTTTGAAATTTCACATACTATCTATTGAATATCTTCTACTCTTGTCAAATTTCATTGCATTATGTTTGTGCAATCTTAATATAAAAGTGCTTAAACCTCTGGACATTTTTGGGCCACCCTATTTACATGCTTTATTTCATTTTTCTTTAATAGGAAAGAATTTTGGTGGAGAAATTCAGATCAAGAGGAGGTACATATCATTTTATAATTTCTTCTTTTTCTCTTACATTTCAATAAATATGCCCTTGAATTGAAAAAAGTGGAGATACATCGGTTTGCCTTTGCATGACATGCGGCTGTACTGTTTTTAGATTAACCAGATTGGTTCGATAATAAAATTTCCAATGGCAAAGGTACAGAGAAAACCAAAAACAATATACAATATGACTTGGCATTATTGATGCAAAGTCCTGGTATAATATAACGTAGCTGTAAAGAGAAGTACAAGACTTTTTAAATCATTGTTCCTTATGCAAGATTGGAATGGTTTGCTGCTCATTATGATATTATTGTTGTTTCATTTCATTAAAAATTCTTCAGACCATTACGTTATGCTGTTTTCAGGAGCTCTTGGTCTAAGTGTTGGGTTGGCTTTTTGGTTGTTTTTTTTTTTTTTTTTTTAATTTTGCGCCTGGCAAATTATTATCATATGAATGTAATACACATAGAAGAAATAGCTTTAATAATTATTTGATTTTTTTTTAAGCTCTGTGCAATTCCTTAGTCAATTCTGGTGTAAGATATTTTTGTTATCTTTTTACAGGTCCCCAGCTACAGGAATTTTGCCAGTATCGAACCAAAGAGGAATGTCAAAGACTGGGTCCAACAGGGACAAGGTGTAAAAGGCTCCATTTTCGCAAAATCATTAGACCCCATACAGATGGTAATTTAAATTAGGCAAAAGTTTCACAGTTTCTTTCATCTTTTTGGTAACTTTAATACAAACCAGCCCACATATATCAACATCACTTATATAAACATCCTACTTATAATGATGTCATTTCAAAGTCTCATTGTTTTTCTTTTATATCATTAGTGAATAAAATATATGTAGGACTCTCATTGTGATTCGTTTGTCCATCTTGGTCGATTTGTCACCATTATGCCCAAGTCTGTCCGATTTTCAATTTCATTATTTTTTGAAATGAGTGAAATAGTGTAGACAGCTGAAAACGTAAATATTAGATGGCATGCAGGTGTGTATCGTCAGTAAACGCCTAGTGCTAGACCTTAATTATATATAGATCTAGATCAAATTTATATAATTAAGTTAAGTGATCTACTTCATTTTATGAAATATTGTTATTATGACTTTCTGTGTCGTTTGTTTACTTTCATGCAGTTGCTTCTTTCTTCAGTTAATGTTTCTGATTTCAGACGGATTTTTTTTCTCTAACCCAAGCTTCTCCTATGATTTAGATTTCAAATTTATCATAAAATCAGGCTTTTAGAAGAATAGGTTTAGGGACTAAGATTGAGGGTGAGGTAGGAGGAGGGGGTGGCAGGGTTTGGGTAAAGTTCAAAATTGGTGCTCCTCCTAGATCTAGATTACGGTATCTAGAGTCAAGCTACTGTAAGTAGATCTAGTTCTCAACCCATGAACGTAGGGCTTAGATCTAGATTTTCTTCATATCTAGAAGTTTTGGCCATGATGATAAAATCGTGCAGAAGTCACATTAAATGAGGACGTTGATCATTGTGGTGTGACAGCATGGAGTGTAAATTGAAAGAGATATTTGAAAGCTAGAGCTGGACAAAGTTATAACATATTTCAAACTCATAGAACTAACATTTCTCTTTCAAACTTAGATCTTAGTTGGGAAGTTCGAACTCAACAATTTCAAATTTGTTTACAGTGGAGGTCATTTGAAAGTTTGTTAGGCTAACTACGAATTTGCACGGGGACTCGCGGCATAATTTTTATTATATGCATCGTCTCAAAAAAGAAATGTCTCAAATTTCAATTGCATATTGTCCTCACATTAGACTCTTTAAAGCCGAGAAGTATTATGTAAGAGAAAAAGAGTTTCCTTTACTCTTTCTCAAAGCTACTCAACGAAACTTAATCAAAGTGTAGTTAAGACGTTTTATAACATTTTACCAGAGATGGCAAGAGGTTGGTAAAGGGGAGGGCAGAAAAATGACAAGCTTGTCTCCCTTGTTCTAAATTCGTTGGATGGGTTAGAAAATTGTGAGTTTGCTAGACTTTAGAACTCAAGTTCCGACTTTAGAAATTAAGTTCTGTCGACGTCCTACCAGGCTTAAGTCTGTTCGATCAAAGTTCAAACTCATTGAACTTGGGATCGAAAAAGTTCGAACTCATTGAACTTGGGGTCGAAAAAGTTCGAACTTAGCCCGGCTCTATTGGAAGTTTGAGGTGTACTGTGGTTGATGTGATGACGTCAATCAGACCCACTTTGGTGACCTTACCAAGATGCTTGTCCTACACACACACACACACACACACACATAAAATTATATATTATATGTGAATGTAAATTTGATGAAAACCCTTAAAATATACCTTGTGTCAGCATCCCTATTGTTTTGGTAAAGACAATAATGATGAAGCCTGTTATCATTTGGTGAAAGTCACAAACGAAAACACATACTATTTATACCCATGAAATCCTTCTACTGGATCTGTGTATGCCAATGAAATTGCATGCTTTCCGACCAGCGAAATCACATGCCCTGGGGCTTTCAAATCAATATAAACACATTGTTGCCAGATCAAATGACATCTATTTTCTCCTCTTATCCACGAGTTGATCTGATAATCAACATTCCGCTTACATCAACATATAATAATATTGGCATTGTCATTGTCCCAGCAATGCCATTATAAGTGGGTTGCAACCAATGTTTTTCAATCTGTTATGACTATAATATATAGATCAAGATTTTTAAAAAGACATTTACAACAATCCCTATCAATTTATGTTGGTAGTGGTAGTTAACCATCAATTTTGAGATACATCATGCATTAATTTTGCAAATCATAAATGATGTAATTTGATTTATTATGAAGGATTTAGTACCATACTACTTTTATATTATTTGCTATCCAGTCATATTTTTGTTGTATAGCTTAAAATTATCTCAAAATGTAAACATTGTGTTAAAATATTTTAAATTGGACAGCCGTTAAAAAAAATTGATCAATTTCTTTGCTAAAAGAGGCTGCAATTTTGAGCAACATACATCAGAAGTTTTTGATGAGTATTGACCACTAGCACTTTAAATGCTCTAACTTAAAAACTTAAGAAAGCGTTTTCTGACACCCAAATGCTAAAGATGCAATTAATTTGTTAAATTCTCTATAGTGAACACAATTTTATCCAATTTTGATAGAAAATCAAGATGATATTTCTCGGGTAAATTTCAATACAGTGGATTTTCTTGTACGGTCTGTGGGTGCTTGATATAAAAAGGTTTTATAATTTTTTATATTTTATATTTTTATAATATAGTCCCCACTGCTTTACGTCACATGGTCTGTTCCAGTGTGTATCCTTGATGCTATTCGAAGCGTGGCATTATCCATTTCAATAAATAGTATGAATTTGATAGTGACTGATCTGTCTCATTCTCCTTCCCCCCCCCCTCTTCCCACCCCACCCTCTCCCCAATCCCTTTACCCTAGGCCCTGTTCCCCTTGAGTAAGAATTCACTCAAATCCATAGTACGATATAGAGTGTATTTATTTTGGACATTAACCACATTACATTTTTGTTTCTATAAATCTGCCTGTTCGTATGTTGTGAACTAATCCCCACCCCCACCCCCTCCTCTCCCCAACCTCACCCTCCCTCCATTCCTACTCTCCTGTATTAGAATTAGATGAACAGCAGACGATGCTTAGCACACTTGAAATGATTTGTACAAATATGAAATCACAGCTGAGAAATCATGCTTTGATCAGCCCTGCTTTTTATTGCATAAGAATTGAGGAAGGGTCGGCCTCACATAGATTATAGATGTGTGATTTTGTTGTTCGTGCGTTCAGTGCATTTTGTCTAGCTTTCAAGAGTTATATATCCTTTTGCAGAGAGAAAAGTTTAGATTCATAGTCTCCTCTTGAGGAAAGTGTTGTCTAGCTTTGATGGAGTTATTTGACCCCTTGCTATGATTTGTAGGTAAAGTCTTGACAGTATGGCATCTTACCAATGCAAATAGGCATCAATGTTCATTGGCGGCATATAAAACTTTGTTCTCATCAACAAATTTTTCTTTCAAGTGAGATCTTTTCTTTTTATCCTACAAATGGAATGTGATGCAAAGTGCCTAAGCCCCCATGACACTATCTAGTGACTTTTATATAAAAACAAGTTCTCTTACAGTCGTTAACCATGACCTTATCTGAAGCATTTCGTTATCTAGTGTGGCGGAGACTTAATTAGATATTTGGTTTACTACTACCACTTTCTCACGCTGATGATATCTTTTCTTCAAACAGAATCCCTTGGCGATTGCTCATTCCTGAATACTTGTTTCCATGTAGATATGTGCAAGGTATCTTATAAGAATTAATATTTTTTCTTTCCTTAGATGTATCATTTGGTTTAGGCATGTATTACTGTACAAGTCATACTCATATCAAATTTAAGGATGCTTGTTAGAAAGAGCTCCTAACTCTTTCTTGTTGGTGGGTTTATAATATTTGTAACCTCTTTCTTCGAATGGTATTTTAAGGGTATTTAGATCACGGCGTACGAAAGGCGCGACTTTTAGCTAATGGGTTTTTTCACCCTATGGCCGAAGTCATGAGGGCAAAAGCTAGCCGACAGGTAGTTTCAAGGATTTACGGCGATAACGGCTTAATAGCATGATAGGATGCATTCAATAAAACGATCATCACACTTATTTCACGATGCATCCGATGTTTATAACAACATCACTTGATAATTCTTTCCAAGGTCTTCTTAAAGGTTAAATTATGATAACGGTAGTACAAACCATTAATTATAATTCTATAGGGCATGAAAGATTGCCCGTTTTCTTAATTTGTTTTTTAAATACAAGAAATTAAAATTAAGTCTATATTAAAATCCGAAGAAATATCGTAGACATAGTTTAGTACGTTGTTCACCAATGAACACGTAAATTGAACGGTGTTCAAAGGAACAGCCTTAGTCTACATTTTTAGAAATGGCTCTTACTTCAGCGGAATTATGGAAATAAAATCATTCTTCATTAGTCAGCAAATGACTTTATTGAAAAAAAAAAAACGCCCTGTCTTGCAAACAATTGGGATGATTTGTATCTTCAGTAAAAGTTTCATGACCGTATCACTTTTCCCCTGAACAAATCTGAGTCATTCTGCCATGTAATTGCAACCTTACTGACAGATCGCATATAAACATTTTCATTTGCGATTGAAAGTTCACCTAGAAATCAAAACATAACTTCTGGTAAATCTTGCTGCATTTTATGTACTTTCTTCAAGCTACCTATTTGGGTTTTAAGATATGGGTCCAAGACACAGCATCCATATTCTAAAATTGGTTTAACTAAAGTTTTAAAACGTTGCTGTTTTTTCTTTTTTTTTGCATTTTGCGGGTATATTTCTCTTTAGGAATGCTCTTCTATTATTTGCTTTTTGGCAGACTGATTTGTTTTTGTGTAAACCTGGACATATTTTGCATGGGCATATACAATTTGTTCTTTAATGGATTTTTTGATGAAATATAAAAATATGTTTTTCAAACTTTGTGACCACTTTTAAATCTATATATCATCAGAAGTCTGAAATTTGTTAAAACTTGGCAAATTGTAAGAAGGGAAAAAATGTTTTTGGGGAAACTCCCTCATTTAAATTGTATCAAAATATGATTGGTTTTAGTTAGGTATTTTGATGTATTGTTTAATCTTGCCTTATCAATTGTGTCTGAAATTGAAAATATGAAAAAGAATAATTAATACTGATATATTGCATTGCTTTGTCTTTTTATCTCAGTACGTCCATTATGAGATTGACTACCCAAACCAGAAATTGCCAACAACAGATTTGATGAAAAAGGAAGCCTCTCTCGGCAAAAGTGCCTCTGAAAGTATAAGTGATAGTAGTGTACAGATGTTTCCACCTCAGGTACTTTGCTAATAGATTTAGTCAGGAATACAAAGTTACATAGCTATCCTCATCTCATGAGACTCATTCTTGTAATGTCTTTATTTATGAATTAAGGCATAAGATTATGCATCCTTCTTCTGCATTGTTGAAAATTAATTTTTTTAAAGCCAAACATCATTGTGTGTCTAAAAAAATTATATGCAATTTCAAAATGTTTCATACGATTAATGGATAATATAGTTATATTAATTAATAGTTATATTAATTAATGTCTACTGATCCTGTGATTAGTCATTTATTGCCATTTAATCCTTTCTTTAACCCTTTTAAAAATTGTTCTTTTATTTGTTCTAATTTGATACATAGTGGATCCAGTGTGATCTGCGTTACTTTGACATGAGTACGCTGGGCAAGTGTGCTGTGGTGATGGCAGACCCTCCATGGGACATCCACATGGAGCTTCCCTATGGAACCATGGGAGACAATGAGATGAGAAGACTTGATCTTCCTAGTCTACAAGATGAAGGGTTCATCTTCTTATGGGTCACTGGCAGGTCTGTCAGTATTAATTCATTGCTCATTTTATACATATACTATAGTGAAGGAATTGAATAAGCAATGGTAGCCCATGATGCTATGCAAAATTTTCTTTTAGTATGTCAACATGTATTAGTTACTATGGTTTGAATGAGTAATCCTGATTCTTATGCACAATGAATAATTAAGTTTATCAGTTACTTCCTTTTTTCTTTTTTTAATTTAATACTAGGATTAAAGTGTAGTTTAGATTGAGTTTCTGGCAATCTGAATTCCCATGTAAAATGAATAATTAAGTTTATCATGTACATCTCTTTAAACTTGTGTTCGTTGTATGAAAATTTATGTTTATAGCAATTTAACTATTAGTATAATTTTAATATCTTTTTCTCTTTTAAATTTTGATAGGGCAATGGAACTAGGCAGAGAATGTTTAGAACTATGGGGGTAAGTCAATCTTTTTCTCCATACCTTACCTTTGTGCCAGTAGGCATATAAGGTTCTTTGCCCACCAGATCTCATGTGTGTATCTGTCAGGCCCTTCGACGTACATGTTCGCGTATAAACATCCATACCCCCCGCCCACTGCCTCCTCTCTTGTCTTGCGGAGACAACAGAGATGCCTACCAGTACGGATCGTCGGTACTTCGTACTGACAGGTAGCAAAAGTATGGAAGCACGGACGGAGGGTGAAAAGTACGGAAGGCTATTTTAAAAAAAAAAATTTGTTTACATTTTTTTTAAAAATTAAAAAAAAATAAAATTTCCCCCCCTCCAAATAAATAAATCCGTCAGAAAATGACGGGTTGAAATCTAGCCGTGTTCAGCCCCAACCCGATCTTCCTGTCGACCTCGTAATTTCTTTGTTCCATTCTCTGTCGGCGTTTTCGTAATAATTTGCCCCGTCATTGTTTGAGAATCAGCATGGCAGGGGAGTCCGTGCTGTGTGGGGAGGGTATGACTAGGTGCAGATGCTTCGCGGATTCTCGATGACCGCTCAAAGGCATTTCATTGTGTTTGTTTTGAATCTTCTCCCGATGATTAGTCGATTGTCCGCCAATTATTAAATAGAACTCTCCGTTTTCCGAGTTAGATTCTATAAGCCAATATATAGTAGTATCGATCTTTTATCTGATGCTTCCCGAATATTATTATTTATCTATAACTACCGTTCTTGACATTAAATTGTACGAATCTTTGATTCCTGAGAATGAGATAACTTTCGGTTTCCATTCCTATTTCCATTCTCACTCGATCAGTCAATCTTCCATTTCACTTCTTCGTGGAGAGATCGTTTCTTGTACCGAGTAAATTTCTAGATATAAGTTTGAATTAAGTTAAAGTTTTATTAAACTGAAATATTTCTTGTGGATTTTTTGTTCATCAATTCATCATGAAACGTGCATCTAATTCAAAGGATCTGCAACCGAAACCAAAATCTCGGATGCAGAGTTTTATAAAAAAATATTCAACTGAGTGGCCTTGTTTAAGACATAGTAGGCTGGGAGAGCACCATGCCTATTGTGAACTGTGTCGGTGTGATTTTTCTGTGGCACACGCTGGGAGGAATGACTGTCGGCGACATGTATTATCAAAAAAACACAGTGATTATGCTAGTCTTGCTAAGTCAACTCAGAGTTCAGGTGGTATTAAAGCCTTTTTAAAGAAGGAAGATTCAAAATTGGAGGTGACTAGAGCAGAAGCCATGATAGTTGATTTGACTGTTGAGTTGAATCTGCCCATGACGGCTGCTGACAAAATATCTAAGTGTGTAAAAAAAATGTTTAAGGACTCGGAGACTGCCAAGGCTATTCAATGTGGCCGATCGAAGGCGACAGCAATGTTGAAGGAGATGTCCTTTCAGACCAGAGAAAGGCTTAGTGAGATTATGAGGTCTCGGCCTTTTACAATTTCAACGGATGGATCAAATGATTCTGCTAGTAACAAGCTCTTCCCTCTGATTGTGCGGACTGTGGACCCAGAAACTGAGGTTCGATCTGATGCATATGGATTGCCAGAATGCCAGGAAAGAGCCACAGGTAAATATATATCTAGATCTAGATCTAAATTTCCTTTTTTACTTACTCCTCTACTCTTCTAGGTCTAGATATCTAGATCTAGATTAGATCTCTCATTTATGTGTAACTAGATCTAATCTAGATCTAGATCTAAATACTAGATTTAGATCTATTCTAAGTCTAGATCTCACCTTAGAGTAGGCCCAATAATAATTAACGATAATTAAGTCATCCACAAACATTGCAATTTGCATCTTCTAAGAAATGATGTTCTAGATCTAGAACCTAGATATATCTAGATTCTAGATCTGATTTATGTAGTCTAAAATGCTAGACAAGCTTTTAACTGCTAAAATTCTTGCATAATCTTAGATCCATAGCCTTATTTATATGGGCTTATTTTTTTTTTTAAAATATGTTGAGATGGCCTTTGTCATATTTGTAGTTAGATCTTTATCTAGTGGAATCTATCTAATGTTGTTCCTTTTGATTCATTCCTCACACCAGGTGAAACCATCTTTAAATTAATTGATATTGTTTTCCGGGAAGCTAATATCCCATGGGACCACTGCTTAGCCTTGGGGTCAGACAATGCCAATGTTATGGTGGGCAAAAATAAGGGCGTGTATGGCTTCATGACACAAGCACACCCTTCGGTGTACCTCTCAGGATGTGTTTGCCATCTGATCCACATTGCTGCAGAGAAAGGTAGGTTTGAAGTTGTGCCTGCTCCACTCCCATTCCTGCTTTGTCTTTTTATTCTCAACTTTTAATTTTGATAAGAATGAGATCATCCGTTTACTAAGGATGTAGGCCTAATAATTATGATTACCATTACATTATTTTCTGATTCTTCATTTAGAATGTTTGCAACATAATTAAATACTGTCAGTGGTTATTTATTTATGTCAGGAATATTATTTTGCATACAATTAACTTTTAAACTTTAAAAAACTTTATTCTATTTGTGATTTATGTATGTAATGTCATTGTTTTATCTTTCAGTGATATACACACACTTTCATCACAGGGCATTAATCTGCTGTTCTTGTTTTTAATTTCAGTACTTCTTTGCTCAGTTGTTATTTGTTTTGTTATAAAGAGTTGAAAGTGCCTATTCTCCACCTGAGTTGACAATGCTTTATATTTATTTTCAGGTGCTGCTTGTCTCCCTTTCAGCATTGATGAAATTCTAGTTGATATTTATTATTACCTGGACAAGAGCAGCAAACGTCAGCAGTTACTCAGAGAATTGCAGGTCCTTCATGAGGTGAAGACTTCTAAAATGCTAAAGCACGTCAGCACAAGGTGGTTGAGTGTCACCAGGAGTTTGGACAGAGTGCTTGAAAATTGGGAGCCACTCCTGGCATTTTTTAAAGAGGAGTGCAAGGAGAACTCAGCAAAAAGTTCAACGCAATCAGAACGCATGCTGCGCCTTAAAACCTTTTTCCAGTCACCGACAAATCGCCTATACTGTCTGGCCTTGAGGCATATTTTATCTGTGTTTGATAAGAATAACACAGAGCTGCAATGTGACGAACCGAAAATCCACATCCTCAAGCGTCGTCTCAGCTCCTTTTTGAGGGACCTCTTAGTTATGTTTGTAAAACCAAGCGCCATGACATTTAAAACTGTGCTGGATGTGCAATTCTCATTGGATTATAATCTTAAAGACAATTCCTGCCTTGGAATTGGAGTCGCCAGCAGGGAATTTCTTAATAGTGATTCCTCAAACCTGAGGGACAAAAAAATACAGGAATTCTTTGTCAACATCAAAGCATTGTTTATGACAAGTTGCCAATATATCAAAGACAAGTTGCCCCTGGATGATGAGTTTCTAAAACATCTAGAAATTGTTGATGTCAGGTGTCAAGACAGTCTGACATCAATTCTGTACTTTTGTAGGAGATTCCCAGCTTTGATTTCAAAAGACAATATGGATGACCTGGAAAGGGAATTTAACCTGTATTTGATAACAGATGTGTCAAAGTGTATTGAGCAGCGTATCGACCTGACATGGGGAGAGATTTCCCTGCTTAAGGATGAGAACGGGGCCCCAATGTTCAGGTTGCTGCCTGCTTTTATGCTGAACCTCCTCACAGTACCTCATTCTAGTGCTCACTGCGAGAGAATATTTTCTATCGTAAGGAAAAATGACACAGAATTCCGACCAAATCTCAACAGAGACACACTGCAGGCCATTATCATTTCAAAATCAAGACCTTCGTGTGCAGAGGACCGTATATACTCAGAGCAGCAGCTGAAAGCCCTCAAAAGCTGCTATTTTCAGTCCCTGCAGTAGTAGGGCCTATGACACACTGTACATATGTAAATAACTGTATATATTCTGTAAATTAAGGTAAGACTATTCTTCCTCTACTTTATTCTTGTATGATATGTTTATGTCGCGTAAGTTATATAAAATACTGATTGGCCTTCTCAAAGTACTGATGGTAGTCTCTTGAAGTACTGACTGCTCTAAATGTGGGTAAGCGTCTCTGACAGTGCGTCCGTACTTCCTTTATTGGAAAATGTCTTTTATCATGGGACTATTCAATGTTCCTGGATTATTCAGATTTTCATGTTATGAATCATTTCATTAAAACTGGCAGGTTTTTTTAAGACCAGAATAACGAAAAATGTACTGATTTTCTAAAAATTGATTAAAATGATAGATAACAGATTATTTGAACACGAATGGTTAAAGGGCAACTTATTGGAATAATGGTTGCCGGTTACCTTGATTTTGTACATTGTAAAGGAAGTTGATAGTTTTGTATTCAAAGATTGCTTTTAACTCTCTATGACCGGAATTTTTTCATCCGAATGGTGGTATTAATTTAGAATGATGAGATTACACTGGATTGAAAACCTCACATTGTGGAGTAAAAGGTAATAGCGGCATGTCATACATCAAATTGTTTGTAAGTAATATGAATATGACATTATTGTAAAGATAAAATTATTATACGCTACTCTATCGGACGGTGCCACCGTCCACTCGATATGAATGTGAGGAATAGCGTCAGTCATAAAGACTGTTAAATTAACTCAGGTTTATACTCAATGAATTTTGGGAATCATTATTTTATTTTTACTTTATTATCTTTTGACTTGAAGGTGTCGCCTATGAAGCACAAAACATCGATAGATCATTGTATAGATGGAGATGCAGATGTTATAATCTTGGACAAAGAGGAGGAAAGGCATCAGTCTCCTGAGAAAGATTTTCAACTTGATGTAAATGAGGACTCCAACATGGGAGGTACAGTGCTAAAAAGTGCCTTAGTCATAAATATGTATTTGATCAGAGTTGGTGACTATTAAGGCAGCCTGGGATGTCTCCTGCTGTTTGATTCAAACATTAGTCTTCCTAGTTGTAGATGTTATTTGCTTCCATAATATTTCCATGCAACAAATGTTCACAAATGCTCACAAAATCCTTAAATTGTAATAGGCCCTAAAATAGTCTTTGACACCATTCTTTGTTCTCAGAGACCTCTCTTTAGTGTCCTGTGGTGATTGGCTCGCGGTAGTTGTACAATTGATCCTGGTTCTTCCAGTTTTGGTCTAACCTATACAAGGAAGTTTATATGTCATTTGATAGTACAACATATTTCGGCAAGTCATTCCAAAAGTTACATACTCTGTTGTAGCCTGTGTTTAAGAGTATCAACGCTTTTGCTACATCTAAAATCAGTATTAAATTTATTTCACAATCTTGCAGTGCTAGGGAAGAAAAATGAGAGAGTTTTATATAGCGCGTTTGTTTCCACTAAATGTGCTCAATGCGCTCTACAGAAAGAATGCCTATGGCAATTATTTGTAGAGGCAGGGATGTTAAATTTCTGAGTTCTCCTATTATGTCTACTTTTGTTAAGTTCATTTCTGGGGATATCTATTTGACCATCAATTTCTTCAAAGAATATGACTATTTCAAATAATTTCTAGATCTCTGTTCCTCTAAGGGTACCCAGTCCAACTGTTTCATGTTATGTATAGTGCTTGCATGCTCCATATGAATTGTGATATATAGAGAATATATAGCTGAAATCTCAATGAATTTTTAATGATGATAAATAAAATGGGTTCTATAATTTTGCTTTTTTTTTTTTTTTTTTAGTCCTAGAACCCTCAGCAACTAACAATCCAGAAATGGAGCCATCTGTGATACCTTTTTGTGGAGCTGAGACGGTTTTAGCTGTAAGACGTTTGCTCAAAGAATGGCTCATGTGTTCTGGTAAGAATTTTGGGATATTGTTGTATTGAATTGTACCCATGTCCACTACTTTGGTGATATCAGGGTTGTTGTTGTATTGAATTTTACCCATGTCCACTACTTTGGTGATA
>JASKDV010175326.1:0-13176 GCA_032466395.1 Aegires albopunctatus | reverse complement strand
TACTGGTAAAGTAACCAAAACACAGACTAGCAATTAATTAGTAAATTTACTGGTAAAGTAACCAAAACACAGACTAGCAATTAATTAGTTAATTTACTGGTAAAGTAACCAAAACACAGACTAGCAATTAATTAGTAAATTTACTGGTAAAGTAACCAAAACACAGACTAGGAAAAAGGGATGAGAAGAAAGAAAATCTCAAGGCATTACAGAGAGTCGACATCCATGCAACGGAAAGTAGCATTGTTTAAATAACAATCCAATTTTTGTAACGCATAACGACTAGCAAAGGCCTCTTTTTGCAATAACTGACGACTGTCTTTGAGAGGCACGTAATCTTTTGGAGATAAAATGTATTGGCTTTTCATTTTGGTAACCCGGATATAGCTGTTCGTCATTTCCATTACAGGGCTGCACTAACACTGCCCCTACCGCGAGGTCGGACGCGTCAGTGTAAACAATATATGGCTGCGTTGGGTCAGGAAACGATAAAAGTGGCACAACACATAGACTGTCCTTTAGGTACTCAAAAGCTGTTTGGCATTTTTCTCTCCAGTTGAATTTTGCGTACTTTTTTGTCCGATCGATTATGGGACTGGCACTCGCAATCGATCGATTATGGGACTGGCAATTTCACTAAGATTTGGAATGTATCTTCTATAAAAGTTAATACACCCAATAAAGCCTCTCACCTCTCTAACAGCGGTTGGTGGTTTCACACCTTTGATAATTTGGACTTTGTCTTGGTCAGGTTTTATTCCATCTTTTGTTATCACAAATCCAGGATACTTAGTTTCTGGATGTAAAAATTTCCACTTGGACATTTTTTGATTTTAGTTTGTATTTGTTCAGTCTGTCAAAAACTCTTTGTATGTGATCTAGACGTTCTTCGAGAGTCGAGCTAAAAATCACAATATCATCTATAAAAACGCCACAAAATGATTTCATTCCAGCCAAACAAATATTCATGAGTTCTACAAATTTAGCTGGAGAATGTTTCAACCCAAAAGGCATTATTTGCCAGTCAAATGTCCCCATATGGTACGTAAATGTACTTTTCTCCTTTGAGTCTTCTGCCATAGGTATAAACCAATACCCACTACGGCAATCTAACGTAGTAAAGTATTTGGCTCCTGACATAACACTGAGTAAGTCATCTCTATTTGGTAGAGGGTACAAGCTAGATTTGGTCATTTTATTTAGCTTCCTATGGTCAACACAGAATCTATAGGTGTCATCTTTTTTCTTTACTAAAACAATGGGAGATGCCCATTCAGAGTGAGCACGAGTTATGAACCCTGCGCTTAACATGTCGTTTACCACACGTTCTACTATTTCTCTGTTTTGCAAAGGTGTTCTGTAGGGTCTACATTGGAACGGGGGATTTCCTTGAGTGTCTATGGACATTTCTACGGCGTCGGTTCTTATCATTTCGTATTCGCTAATGTGTGTGGATTCCGTCTGACAAGTTTTTCAATTCGAACGTGGTATTGTGAGGGAACATCGAGTTGCTCTAACAACTCATCTATCCGAGCACACGCGGGCTCTTTATCTGGAAGATTTTCTATTAAATCAACCTCCGTGATTATTTCAGCCTTTCCCAAAATACATCCTTTCCTTAATCTAATCGTCTTATTCGTAACATTGGCCGTTGACACTGGCAACTCTTGTTACTACTTCATCTATTTCTATTCCTGGCTCATTTACTACAAAACCTCTATCTAACTGTTCTGGTGAAATATGAACCAACTGCCCTACCTTGAAATAATATTTTCCATTTAAACCCACTCTAACTACACCTACACTTTTAGGTTTTAAAACAACACTACTCCTGAGTCGGATCAAAGAAGCAATGTGAATGTCTTTTTCCAAATTAACATACTGTCCCCTAATTCTTATTTTCTTCATATCAAAATAAATACGGGCCTGGTATTCATTTAAAAAATCTCTGCCCAAAATTACATTTCCATTGATTTTATCTGCCACAACAAATTTGTGATTTACCTTAATTCCCCCAATTTTAAATTCTACACATGTAACCCCTAACACTTTTAATTTCTCCCCATTTACTGATTGTAAACGTATTGGTTTCTTCACTAATTTATTTTGGTAATACAAGGATTCATAGACCCTTTTATGAATTAAACTAATCTCAGCTCCCGTATCTACTAAGGCTCTTAGAGAATTATATTTATTTCTTCCACTTAGAATCTTAATTAAACAAGAATTGGGAACACTATCATCCACCCTTTGACTTCTCTAAGAGGTCGTCGTTTCAGTTTAAAATACCCCTATTGGGTCTAGATTGATCGAATTGTGTATTACAATTATTCTGTCTGTGGCCCATACCACCACATCGGAAACATCTAGGAGGAGTTGGTGGTCTGGGTCTATTGTTAGCTGGTCTCCTTCCTTGGCTATTGTCCTGCTCCATTCTTTCATCTCTTCTTACCTCCCCCCGGTACTGTTCTGTACCAATATTAAATCTCCTTCGGAGACCTTCCTCCTTATTTAACCACTCTATGGCTTCGTCCAGACTTTGCGGGTCCTCCATCAACAGACTCAATTTGGTATCATCCCTACTTAACCCATCAATGAAAAGGGTAACAATTTGTTGTTGAATCAATTGCCCCTCAAAAGCTTCACCAGCCAACTTTCTAAATCCCTCACTATATTCTTCCATTGGCTGTCCCCGGCTCTGTCTGTACCCCCGCAACAACGTAACCGCGTGTGACCTGTCATGAACGGTACCGAAGCGTTGTTTAAAGCAGCCTTCAATTCTGTCCATTTTAGCTGTGTATTCTGATCTAACTTTCTCTGAATCAGACCCGACACGGCCCCGGTTGCCGCGTGGAATGCTAGTCGGATTAGATCATCCAAATTCCTTCTATGATTTTACAATGCATACTTTTCAATTTGTGATGAAAGTGAAAAAGTGAAAGAGGCAGAGACTTTTGAGAAGCTACTACTAATTGATGAACGTTGAAAAGAAGAAAAGACCAAACCGTTAAACAGTTACCTGAAACAGAATATTTGTTAATACTGAAATCTTACCAGGCTAAAGTAAATAAACAAGCAATATCAAACTTAATAAGTTTCTCCAGCTTACAGCACATGGCGAAATGTAGCACAAAGTGTTCTTGCCAGACTTATAATCTTCAACAAGAGGAGAGCAGGTGAAGTGGTCAGACTCACTTTGAAAACGTACTGGGATCGCCCCAATTGGAAAACCACTGGTCACTCAGAAATTACAGCGTCTCTTCAACCTCTGGAGAGAAAAAAAACAACTATTACATATCCCATATCTTGTAATGGTTCCTGGGAAAATGAGCAGGAAAGTACCAATATTGATTCCTGAAGACTTAGCAGAGGCAACGAAACTTTTAATGACTACAAGAGAGCAGGTTGGAATTCCGACCACCAATGCAGTTTTCTTTTCTTCAAAGTCAGGCAATGGATATTTGGATGGGTGGCAAGCTGTTAATGCTTCTTCATCAGGAGCTAGTCTAAAACATCCTGAGCTTGTTACATCAACTAAATGTAGGAAATACAATGCAACGATTTCTTGGCATAGCTCCTGTTGATGTAGAATGGCTTGCAAATCACATGGGGCATTCTACGAACATCCACAAAGAATATTACCGTTTACAAGAGAGTACTATTGAAATTACTAAAGTAGGAAAGCTGTTAGCAGCTGTGGATTCCGGCACTGGTTTGAAAGAATCAACCTCATTGAAGGAGACCACTGACACTGAGCAAAACCAAGTGAGCAGCAGTGAATCTGAAGACGAATTGGCAAGCCCAACTAAGATAAAACAAAGAAAACGAAACACCCGCAAACTCAGTATATCATCATCAGAAGCTGAATCCTTTAAGTTAAAGTTTATGTTTAGAAATGAATGTTCCAAAGAAGAGAACAAGAGAGAATCAAATTGTTACAGACTTAGGGCCTCATCAGATATTAATCATCCAATCTCTGACTCAAGGACTCCGACAAAAGTGGATTCTTGTCCAAAGGTTCGATATTGCTGGACAATAGAACAAGAGCTTGATCTTAAAGATTGTTTTAAAGACCATCTTTCTCAGAAGATCTATTCTTACTTCAAGCCTGCAAATAAACACAAGAAAAATTAAGTTTTTTTCATTTACCTCAAAGTCAGTCACTCAAATAAAATCAAAACTGAAATAGTTATTGACAAAAACTAACTTGTGAAGTGCAGAAGATTTATTACAGTCTTTTGTTTTTCTTTCCTGATCTCTAAAGTCAACTCTTCCATAATATAACCAGACATGCATTGTTATGTGGGCTGTACAGCACTGTTTTATTATTCAATGTCATTTTATGAGGGATCATTGTCAATATGGTGGTTTTCAACAAATGTCATTGGGCTAAAAGATATGGATGAACATCCCTTTCTCCAGTATTCATGTTTAGTTTGATGTTTAAAGTAACAAAACCCTTAAGTAATATTTAGGTCTAAGATTGATGGCAACGCAAGACATCACAACAATATCAACACGCTTTTAAAGATTATAAAACTATAAAACAATATACAATGTTAACAGGTGGCGTTGTTATCATTCAGGTTTAACTGACACACATTAATGGAATGCCTGGGTTCGTCTCTTACTTGCATCTAATTTTATTGGTCTGTTTCATGACTAGTGCTGTAAATTGAAACTGTTATTGTCTCATACTTTGTTGAGTTTGGTTTGATTTTGTGTAAATATTCAATTTTCATTTGTTAATAAGTACAAGACAAGAATATTGCCTTTCCTTCTGTACCAGTATTTTATTTTTCATTGATTTTGGCAAATTCCCATTAGCTTTTGCCTTTGTTTATGGTATTGCTAATGCCCTATCATATGACACATTTCTAAAAGGATGTGCAAATTCCCGTATAGTTCAATTTCTGTGGTAGAAAAATTAACAAATTGGTCTAATAAAATATTTTGTGAGCATTATACAGCAAGCGGTTATGTTCAGTTTTTGTATCCTATCTGTCAAGTTGCATGTTTTGTTTATTATTGCTATAAATAAGGTACGACAGTTTTAAGTCCATGGTTCTGACACCTCTTTATAGTTTGTAGCATGGTTTGTTTATTATTGCTATATATAAGGTACAACAGTTTTAAGTCCATGGTTTTGACACCTCTTTATAATTTGTAGCGTGGTTTGTTTATTATTGCTATAAATAAGGTACAACAGTTTTAAGTCCATGATTCTGTCACCTCTTTATAGTTTGTAGCATGGTTTGTTTATTATTGCTATAAATAAGGTACAACAGTTTTAAGTCCATGGTTCTGTCACCTCTTTATAGTTTGTAGCATGTTTTGTTTATTATTGCTATAAATAAGGTACAACAGTTTTAAGTCCATGGTTCTGACACCTCTTTATAATTTGTAGCCAGTGCCCGATGTAGCCTTATTAGAGGATCAAAGAGAAACAAATTCCCAAAGCCTATACTGGATTTGAACGCAGACCATTTTCTGACAAAGTGATGTCCTTACTATTAGGTATACCCCAGCAATCATTCCTCGAACTCCATGGAACAAAGAAGAAGAACGTAGGGACATCAAATTGTGTTTGCATTTGAGGAATCTGTGCTGGAGTGTAAACTTGTGTGTTGTGCTAAACACTTACAAGGAGACAGCTTTCATGTAATGAAATTGATTTGATACTCTACCATGCAGAGTAAAGAGGCTCCATTCTTAACTTATATTAGTGTTAGCAGGTTTCTTTCTAGGTTTTGGGTCATAGAAAGAAACATTGCACATCTTAGGTTTAAAGGTGGGACCCCAGGTACGTGTATATAATTTATAGTTCACCTCTCATAAGCCAAGCATCATGAAACTCAGACACAGGCTGAAATCAAACAGAAACCCCTCTGTTGGAATGAAAGCTTATGTAGTTGTTGCCACTCCATGTTCAGCATGGCTGATAAACAATGCCGGATCAGGTACATACGTCAAACATCTGCGCCTCTAACACATTATTGGTGTTATCCAAATTGTGCCTGTCTGACACCCTTGATGAACAGGTTTGGATACATGGGGTGATTGTGATAGAATATGTATTTCACCTGTAATCCAAATTAGTGGCCAGGACATGTTTTCCTCTTACATTTGTATTGTAATGCAACAGTATAGTTGGTGTGACATGGTAACTTCCCAAATATCTCATGTTGTATACTTATTGTGAACACAGTGTTATACAACAACAGAAGATTCCTTTGTAGTATATAGCAACTGAAGTTTAAATGGTGTTATATAACAACACCCATTCACATTCATGGTATATTACATCATTTTAGAATGATGGCGGTATATCACAACATAGTAATCTGAACAGGGTTTTAGCAACGTCGGTCATTTCTATATATAATGAAAATATCAAAGCATATTTGGGTTAATTGATGACCATTGGTCACTTATATGTAATTGTTGTCCTCCTAGGATGTCTGGAAGTATGGGTTGTCAGATTCCTGCGTGACATCAAAGTAGTCAAAAACCACCACCTATGTGTATATATATATGTATATACATTTAATTTTAGAGTAAATTCCACTTCTCCCCTTTTCATGAAGTAGAAGGAACACTGTTTTCAAACAGGGGCTACAATAATTATATAAATAATATATCGTCCTTAGTTGAACATAATTTTACATAACAATTAGCATAATATTAATATTACAGTAATACTAATTTAATTCAAATCGACGAATTTGTCAGTTTATTCGATGAAGAAGAAAAGCAATGTGAAAAAGGCATATTAAATACATGTATATAAATCTAAACATATACGAAGAAAAAGAGCGAATTTATTGTTTGTAACATTAGTTAATCAATATCTTAATTTGTTTTGAATGGAATTTAGGTATAACGATATACAAGTAGATGAATACATTTCGTGACCACAATCAACCTAACAAAGAATTATTTCAACTGCAAGAAATAATCATCTAAACAATAATAATATAATATATTATAGTAATTAATCATAACAAGTGATCTTTAATGATGGCATTTATTTAATACGAGCTGATCTCCAGTTGCCTGAACGGATACTCATTGAAATGGAATAATAGATCTACCAGTGAGGAAATATTGTAGGCAAGATAATGAAGGTTGAAGAGAATGTTGACAAAATAATAAGTAAATATAAATTAATATGATATAAAATCCCTAAAGTCATTAGGACAAAAAAAGGCGCCAATTCTGGAGATAACCCCACGATCTCCAGTTCACGGGTTAACACAAAATCCATTAGGCTAGAAAGTTCAGAAAGCCATGCTGAATGTAGTGCACGCGATTGTGTAAAAATATGTAAATGGAACCTTTCTCGATACGACATTATGACAATGTGCCTTTTCTCTTGTACATGATTGTAGACAGATGACAACCTGCATTATGAAATCTAGACCGTTTCTCTTTTTATTGATTCTATTTTCGTCATGAATTGTGATTGTGATTCATCTTTTCATGATTTATCTAGCTCTGTATTTCGTTTTCTTTTATTCATAGAATCTAGATCTAGATCTAGAATTGTGATTTAGAATTTGCTTTTCGTTTAGTTAAATGTCTAGATTGATCTTTTCTATTATTATATCCACTTCATTATGACCCTATGCTTCTTGCATATGTTTATTTTTTTAAACACCTTTTTGCATCAAATATTTACATCTCATTCTTTTTTTAACCAATCGACGGATTTATTTATTCTGCATTGTCTTTTTATCTAAATTTAGATATCAGCTATTCTATTCAAACTCGGCTGTGCCTCGAATTGCAATGTGTTGGAATTTTATATCATATTATTAATGAAACGAGATGTTCAGCAAGGCCAGATTTATGCATACCATCAATATCAAAACATTACAGATGTTACAAATTTTATATTTGCCATCCTCCTTCAAATTTCTTCAAAACAAGTCTGTTACTTTCCTACAAAGTTTTGCATGCTGTCTTGTCAGTCTTAGTTCTTAGTTCTAAAAAAAGATTTTGTTACGTACTGACTTACTTGTCATACGATGTCGATGCCATCCGACTTAGCTGCTTCGACTGTAGTATATCATTATTAGGTAAGTCTCGATCCTTTTTTGGGTGATTCTTTGAGGGATTCAGGAAATAACGTCACAGAAGGTGGGCGTGGGTCAAGATTGCGACCGAAAATGACTTCATTAAGATGGCGGTTTCCATGTTTCTCTAGCTCTTTGGACGAGCTTTCTCCAATTGCTTCTGGATTACAAGATCTTCCTTTGATTTCAAATCGTGCTGTGTGTTTACGCATTTAAATTTAAGGTCGTTTTGTTGTGTGACCGGGCATGTTGTGGTTGGTCAGTTGGTCTACTATTGTTTCTGTCTACATCTAGATTGGTTAAGAAAAAGTCTTTGTTTGCTGGTATCCCTTGGTCTCTTCCTTATAAATAATCAAAGAGTTGAAATACACATGTCACTTTTCCTCCTAAATCACAGCCCCTTTACCCATCATTTTTTCCCCAAAAGTTCGGTTACAAAATATTTTAATAAAGTACGCTTTAAATTTTTTAATTTTAACGCCCAAAAAGCAGCAAATAATTTGTTATTGATTCTTTTCTATTACGTTGAAATGAAGATGGATTTACTCAAAGAAACGAAACGATACAACGAAACGAAGTTCACGTCTTATTTTGTACCCTTAATCGTCAGTATCGAATACATGTATTGGACCTGAGCCTTCAGCTACTGGATCTAGTCAAAAAAGAGACAAGGTATAACTAGCGTAGCGTTCTATTATCTCTGATCTAGACTAGAAATTAGATCTAAAAGAGAGAAAAACGTAGTGGAGATAATTTGACTATATCTATTGGTCTGTAGGTCTAAATCATGCAGTATACACAGTCTATGGTCTAGATCTTTCTAGAAACATTAGATCTAGATCTAGAATCGGACCATTAGCAAGAACTAGATATATCTACATCTAGATCTATTTCTCGATCAAGAAATAATATGTTTCTTAAAATAAGACCCATTCATTCTTCTTAGAATTTAAATCCTGATCTAGAATCATATCTAGATAATTGGAAACCGAGGATTTCTTCCAAACTCGAATAAAAGGTCCAAAATCTTGCCTGCAGGATCCATCATGAAAAGACCATCTATTATTACTAAATGAAACACAAGCATACATGCAGTCCTGGTGGTCCAACCAATAGTGCGTAGGCTACTACGTGGAGTTCTAGGTTCAAAGCCAGACCCGTTGGGTTTTGTTTTGTTTTGTTTGTTTGTTTTTTCTTATTTTTTTATTGTGATTATTATTATTATTATTATTATTATTATTATTATTATTATTATTATTATTATTATTACTATTATTATTATTATTATTATTATTTATTTTTTTTCAATCCAGTTTTTATTGTTTTTTATTTTCATTTTTATTCACTTTTTATTTATATTTATATGTTTGTGCGGGTGGCTTCCCTGTTGACCCAGCAATGAATGGACAGCTAGATCTAGATCCAGATCTATTTAGTTCCTGCGAAAGTTTGAGTCGTTATGGAAAGCAATTTGGTAAAACTATCACGCAAATACGTGTGCCTTAACAATTAAGGTCTAGATCAAACTCTCTGTTCAATAATGACTATGGGGAAACTTTACATTTTAACCCAAATTTTTAGGCCATTGACATAGATGTCTAATTATACAATTTTTCTGTTGTAGGTTACAGAGGAATTAAAATTTGTCGTTATGAAAAAGGCTATATAAAACTATTGTCTTCTGTTGAACTTGATATCACTTTTGGCTAGACTTGGCACTTAAGCGCGGTCTTCTTGCACTGAAACCTTTTAAGCTTCTATCATTGTGTTGTTTAACTACGGTGTTGCAAGCAACGCTGCAATGGGTCAGCTAGATCTAGATAAAGATTTGGATCGAGCTTTAGCGGAGCGGAAAGCAATATTATGTAATTCTTAATATTCATCTGAAGTATGGATGGTTTGCCTCATCACTTAAGATTGGTAACAATATGCATATCCACATACTCTTTTTCCCGAGCAATGCCGGGTACCCAACTAGTTTTACTAGTCTTATCATATTAGGTCTAAACAGTTTTCACCTAGCCTTCAGTATTTGATTTGAGATGCGAGTTTCATTTTATTTTCTGTATGCTGATTAATTTGTGATTATTATGGTTGAGCAATCTTCTGAGTTGATTTCAGTGGAATGCATTTAATTTTTCTCCTTTAGATTTTGTCAGGGCCCAAGCTTCGCAGTTACAAATTAAAATGGATTTGACCTGAGTTTTGTGTAGGGCCTCAATTATTTATTTTTTTTTCCTTTTCTGATTCAGCTTTTCGTCAATTAATGAAAGCTACTATTACTCTTGCTAATTGTTTGCGAGTAGATTCTTGCAATGTCTTCTTTGTCTCCTAGCAAGGATCCAATGTTTTTGTTGTTTTCGATTCTTTATTTTGCTCGTTAAAGACAGTTAGTTTTCAGCTCAGTTTTGTTAACAATGACGATCGAATGGGGTTTCTCAAGCATCTTTTGCAGCTGGTTTACATCCACACGTGCAATGTCGTTAAAGAGGGGAGAGGGGGGAGGGGGGGTCGCTTTTGTTAAAATATTAATTGGTGATTTTATTACTTCTCGAACTTCTCAAAACTTCTGTAAAATAGCGACGATTTTCTTTGATATTTTCATTAAATGTTACTACTGTATTAAATAATTTCCGCATCCCAATTTTAAGAATTTACAGCAAGTCTGATTGAAAAGTGAATTTAACTACGTCAGAGGTCAATGGTATTTGCTTTTTGCTACTACATGTATCTCATCATTTATTTTTTTTTAAATTGGTAATTGGTGCTAAGTGCGTTATTACAGCACCGGTTAATGAAGTTTATATAGATTAAATCATTTAATCTCCTGTCAAAGAAAGCTTGGTACCGATACGCATCCTAAAGAACCTCGACGACATCCACAAAAGTGATCGATAGTGAATTAATTACAATTTCTAGAGTGCCTTACCCTGGAACATTGTTGTCATGGCCACGTTGTTTGTTTGTAATTCTCTATGGAAAATGGAAATTTCCGTCCAAACATTAGTGAAACTTAAAATTAATTAATTTGGCTTTAGTACAAGTAGAAAGTAAACAAACACCCATCATGGCGTAAAGTATTGATCACTATTTATTGCTTCAGAGATGACCGTTAGTTCACATGCGTGTTTTAAATAATGACATTTTTGAACGAAATATGCTTACTATTTTGTAATGACAAAAACGTGACCTTTGCATTTCTAGTTTCCAGTTGATTAACGAAGCATTAGACATTGCATCATTCCTATTCTATCAAGTGAGCTCTGATGAAAAATAAAGAAGTGTTCTCAGGTGGACACGCATAGAATTCCCAAAGAAATATGATTTATAATGTTGAAATCATAAATGAAAATCCTGCGTAGTCCGAGCAGTCTAAAAACTAAATTGGTAGGCCCATTTCATTGAACGCCTCTTGGTCACTCGCCTTGGGCACTGCAACCCGCGCTTGGCTTTGCGCCGCTAAATTATTGTAGCACCTGTAATAACTGTAGTCCTTGGTTAACCTGAAGCTTTGCACCACCTCCCCATCACTGGTTTACTCCGACCAACAGCAATAAAAACAAAGAAGGAAAAAAAAAAGAAAATGAAAAGAAACTACCAAAAAACAAAAACAACAACAACCCCAAAACAATGAAGTAAAATCGAAACAAAAACAAAAAATCCATCCACTTCTCTCTACATTCTAGTATTTCTATATCTCTACGTCATTAATATTTTGGTCAGGCTTTTCTTTTTGAGATGCCACTGATGTCGACGACGTAATCTTAATCTTGGTAGGAGTTTCCTTGCTGGCTTTAGTTTTCCGTGACACCTTCCGGTCTTCCACAGAATCAAGTTTGAAGAGCGTTAGAAGACCAGTGGTCGAAGTTTGACGACTTACGTAAATACCTGGATGTAGAGAGATTGAAAGAAATATCAAAGTTACACTATGGTAAAAGTAAAATGTTTACAATTTATAATATTGAGTATAATGCTACTCCAAAGTGATACTGTTGTTATCACATTAATTAAAGGAATTTTAAATATAATCGGTAACAAAATAATGACGAGCATTAATTTGATTCCTTTCTTTGCTTTGCTTTTGTTTCACCGTGATCGAGTGACTAATGTGGACGGCTTCCAATCAAAGTGCAGCAGGTTCATTTCCCGCTAGTTCTTGGGTCCTCTATTATTCTGGCCTTGCGGAAAATTGCATTTGAAAAGTTCAAAAATTGCAATTCAAAAGGGTTGAAATTGCGCTCAGAAAAAGCAGAAATTGCACTAAAATTGCAAATTTGCTTGCTTGCTCGGTACTTAAATCACTAAAAATAACCAAAATTGCAATAAAATTGCTAGCAATGGTAAAAATTGCATAAAGTGGTAAAAATTGCAATAAACAATAGCAAAAAAGGTCGCAATTTTCCGCGGGGCCAGATTATTCTTTACTATTTATTCCCCCACTGAAATCAGGTGTTAAAAATATTACCTGTTATATATAGTATAGGCAGCTAGATTTCCTGATCGTTTAGGTTAGCAATAAAACACTCATTGCAATAAATGGCTGCCCCACCGCTTCTCTGCGGTCTGCTCTCGATGAAAAATTCAGAATATTGGAGTTTGTGAGTCTGTTAATGTTTGCGTCTCGCATGCTTTCGGGAGTGATAAGGATTAGAATCCATTATTGATCTTTAATATGTCGATTATTCTGGCCGCGCGGAAAATTGCGACCTTTTTGCAATTTTTTCTTGCAATTATGGCCACTTGATGTAATTTCCACCATTACTATAGCTATTCTTTTGCAATATTGGTTAATTTTTGTGATATTAACGCCACCCAAGCAAGAAGATTGGCAATTTTATTGCAATTTTTGCTATTTCTAGGCACAATTTCAACCGTATTGTGCTTTTCAATATTTAGAATTTTCAAATGCAATTTTCCGCAGGGCCAGATTATTACAGATCATGACGTGTAAACGTTCCTATCTTGGGAGGGCTATTTGGCGTGCACGAATGTGCGTTCGGTCGAAGTCCCAACAAATTTACCGATTATTCCCCTTGACTAATAATAATGTGGGGGGGGGGGGGGGGGGGGGGGGGGGGGGGGGGGGGGGGGGGGGGGG
>JASKDV010175315.1:0-13178 GCA_032466395.1 Aegires albopunctatus | reverse complement strand
AACCAGCTATTAAACTTACTTTGTCTAAAGTTCCATCACTACCTAACAAACCTATAGCAAAATCAGTAACGTTTGAACTTTGACCAATGAGATCATATGTTGTGTCAGTATCACTAGTCCATGTAACGTTACCACTTGCATCACCAACTAATATCTGCCCAGCGGAAGATGGTAGGTTAGCTGAACTATCTTTAATAGGGCATTGTATTTCTAAATATTCACCGTCTACTACAACATCACCATTAAATGTACTAAGACCCTCAACAGTTAAATTTGAATTACATTGAATACTACCTTGAACAGTAATGTCATCTTCAACGTCTAAATTAGCTTCAATTGTTATAACTTGAGCTAAAGCATTTTGAATAATTACCGAATCACCTACCGCTTGACCATTAGGCGTGAACATTGCTATAGTGTTTAGCGTACCAGAGCCAGTGATACCACTAGTTGAGGTAACAACATAGTTAGCTAAATTATCTATTGTTAAGCTTTTAGTCCGATTTTTATTAGGTGCTGGTTGCTCTGAATCAGTGATGACTAAGAAGTCACCGCCTGCCGGTGTTGTTTTTTCTGGGTAACTGTATATTATTGCCATATGTTGTTATAATAAGGTGGGAGGTAGATCCACGCTGCCACTTGAGTGGGCAACATATATCCATCACCACTTGGGTGATCGCTGCCTACCTCCACTTTAATAAGGTAAAAAGAAAGCTCTAAGATCACCGCTAGAGCGATCTCCTTTTAATTTTAATTTTTTAAGTATTGGTGAAACCTCAGTAACACCATTTGTTGTTTTAGATATTCTAAATGCTACATACTGAATAGATGACCATGGATCTGTAGATCCTCTTTTTTTAAAACCTGAAGGTCTTGGAAAACCTCGCGAAGTTCCAGCTGTACCCGCTGCAGAAAAATAAAGATCAGGTCTAAAATCAAAAAACTGCCCTGTTGTCGATGTTATTTCTATTTCAACTGGTCTTTGAGTGTAAGGAAACTCACGAGCAGTGTTAGCTTGTCTTTTGAACCCTGTGTATCTATAATCAGCGGTTGGATTTCCAAATCTCTTACCTCCTTTTTTCCATCTTTCCATTATTAACTTATATGTAGACCCTTGTTCTAAAACTAAGTTTTCAAAATCAGCTTGAAATATAGTATATTTTAAATCTGTAGGAAAAGAACCATCAGTTCTATCTGTTGTTCTGCCAAATCTGGTGTCTCCTGCTGTACCTGTTTGTATTCTAATACCTACTGTATCAAAAAACACTTGATTATTATTAGGTGTTCCTTGTAGATCACCAACAGTAGCTGTCTTTGTAGGGTTTCCTTCAACAGACGTGTCTACTATAAGGACAAGGTCACTGCCCTTTGGTGTTATTGTTGGGTATGAGTTAATTATTGCCATGTTATTTTAATGTTGCTCTGTTTGTTGTTGGATCGTACGTGTATTCACTAGCTGATTTACCAGATTCTTTCGATGCTCTGTCAATTGCACGTTCTTCCGCGGTCATTGCGTTACGCTCACGTCCTTTTGCTGTTAATTCGCCAGAAGGTGTTAGATCACCGCGTTTTTTAAGTAATGATATAGCGAAACTCTTGCTGCGAACCTGTGCAGCTAGACGATCAATTAAGCTATTACGCCCCATATGTGCTTGTGTTTCCATATATCTAGTGTTCTATAGTCTTATATACTTACAGATAACGGCGAAAACTTACAAATAGTGACAATAGCCCCTTACTTATATACCTTATAAGGCTTATGTCACACTGCTTAAAATAAAAAAACATCACGTATAGAGGGTTATTGTGTTGCCACTCCCCTGCCAATAACACAATTTTTTTGTAAAATCGTTTAATTTTTGCCAGCCCCGGCCTTTTTTTAGCATTTTTTCGATAACATTTTAACATTTTCCCTGAACAATTTACAATGCATTTAGCTATTACAAACAAAATAGAAATACAATTGGATAATAATATAAAATAAACTATGTATATAATAAATAAATATCAAATCAAACTAACAACTAACTTATTAACTAATAATTATATTAATATTAAATTTATAAATAACAAACTATTAATTATAAATAATCCTTCAAATATTAATATATCAAAATTATTAACTAAAAATAATATAACTTATAAAATAATATAAATAAATTACAAACAAAATAATATTCAATTTGGATAATATAAATGTAAACTAAATAAATAATAAATAACTTAATAATAATAACTATGCAATTAATAAACTACATTGATTTCACTTCAATATGTGAAGATAACAATTTACAATATGGCGACTTGTCACCAAATCAACAAATTGAATTAGAAAATATATTACAACAATTTATAAATCAAAATAAATAAATTACAAACAAAATCTAATACTAATTGGATAATATAATAAACTAATAATAACTTAATAAATTTAATACTATGCAAAATTTACAATCAAAAAGATTTGTTGTACGCAAATCACTAATCGGAAAAAATCAAATCATTGAAGTAACTTTCAAAAATGGTAAGTCATTCACTTACAATCATGATAAAGTATATGAAATCATGAAAGATAAATTGTCTTCTATGAATTGTTTTGAAAAGTACAAGTCATACACTTCATCAACAAGTGTGCCAGTAATACTACGTGACAAAGAAGTCATTTAGTATTGCACCTCAACGGGTGACTGTCCGAACCTTCAGGCAACAGGAAAACTGGGCAGGGTAAATACATGAGGTAAAAACTGTGACAATAGCCTGTTACTATATAACCTTAATAGGCTAATGTCATACTTTTAAATAAATATAATTTATAGTGATGGATTATGAGTCATCGCGCTATACCTCTACTATAAAAATAACTAATAAATAATTATACACCTATAAATAATACTTATATGAGAAGATTTACTCACAAATTAATACTAAAAATTATCAACTTTAAAATATCTGACTTCATTGAAGTGGGTTCCGCTCCATCAGAAACTAAATGGTAATTACAAATAAAACTAATAACACTTTGGATAATAATAATATGAAACGAATAAAATACATATCGCTACTTAATAACTTCTTGATTAACAATCCAGAGTTATACACACAAGAGCTTTTACCTCAATGTATACTAGAAGAAGTATATTATTACCAAAGAGTACAACAAGAAATAATATGAGAAATAAACTATTAAAACTAGTGGTAATCGCTTGTGTATCACTTGCAATATATGAAGCAGGCAGAATAACTAAGTACAATGAAATTAGAAATAGAGCTAATATATCTAATCAGTTTGGTGAAGGATACTTTACATCACTTGACTTAGAAGAAATTGTAGAAGGTTACAAATAAAATAAAATATCCTTTGGATAATATAATAAACAAAACTATGCAACACAAAAATATACCTTATGAATATCGTGAGTGGACTGCTTACAATGGACAAAAGTGTTCAGCGTATACATGCAAGTACTTTAACTTCTATCCCTATCACTTAATATCATTTCCTGCAGACACTGAAGCGGAAATGCAAAGTAAAATCGATGAGTTATTAGATAATCGAGTACAATACGAATACAAGCGTAAACTGTCTAATGCAGGCGCCGCAGAGTATTATGCAAGTAAGTCCACTCATGATAATTATACAGGCGATTAAAATAAATTATTAACTATTAAAACTAAATACTATGCACATAGAACATCACAAAGTATGGCGTATTGCTCTGAAACTATATCCAGACATTCACCCATCTAAATTAAATCAAGAACAAAGAGATAAATGCTTACAAATTTACTATGACTATTACTAAAACTCTTTATATAGATATGGACGGCGTACTCGTCGACTTGCAATCTAACTTAGACAAGCAAGGTTGGCACCAGAATGTCTTCAAAGACCCACCTCCAATGGCAGGTGCAGTTGAAGCGTTCAATGAACTGTGCTTCGATGAAGACTACGACGTCTATATTCTATCGACCGCTCCGTGGAATATCCCTAATTCTTGGACACAGAAACGCTTATGGGTAAGTAAATACTTAGGTAAAAATGCTTACAAACGCTTAATTCTTTGCAATCACAAGAATTTATTACGCGGTGATATACTCATCGATGACAGAACTGCAAACGGTGCAGGTGAGTTTAAAGGCGAACTAATACAATTTGGTACAGATAAATACCCTGATTGGCAAACAGTAATTAAACACTTATTAAAATGAAAAGAATAATACGAAATACACTATTTACTATAATGGTAGGAGCGTGTGCTTATCAGCTCGGTAAAATCGCTCAATACAAAGAAATAAGAGAAAGAGCTAATATATCTAATGAGTTTGGTGAAGGTTACTTTACAGCTCTTGACGTAGAAGAAATCGTAGAAGGTTATGAAGACTAAGAAAAAACGTAAGTTTTCACACCATACTCTTAAACAAGTAAAAATTAAGATGATTGAACAAGAGTACTACGATCGCTTAAACGCTGAAATACCTCAATGGCAACAAGCGTTTTACAAATAAAATAATATATCCTTTGGATAATATATACGTAACAAAATTAAATTATAAATTAAATAAATAACTATGCAAAAAATTAAATTCTTCAAAAAAGACAATCACAACTTCGCCCGTATTGGCGGTCAAGAATACAAAGGCTATACAATAGGTAATATGCCAGCTAAATTCGCTTTCATCTACAACGAAGATGAAGACAAAGAAGGTATCACAGAGTGGTTCAACTACAAAGGTTTAACTTACGTCCCAAAATCAGATAATCCATGGGCGTAATGACTATGAAAGAGCTATGTGAGTACTCTTTACAACAGAAAAAGTTACGTGCGAGAGGGCATAGACTCAAGCACGCCCACGACGGTATGTGCGGTGGACTGACTCAGTCGGAGTATAATAAAATGACTGTAAGACAAAAATCTACCTTTTCAAAAGCTAGAAAGTTCACGCACAATCGTATGTGGCAAGAAACACACAAGAAATTTGACACTAAACAATTAAATATTATAAAGAAATGTATATAACTATATTAGACTACAATGACGGTACAGTGGCTCGTATTGAAGTATTAGAAGGTATGAGCACTGAAGGCTGCGAAGAAGTAATCATTGACAGAGGATTTAAACTAAATAATATCGAGTGGATGGTTCACTCTGATGAAGAAATTTATAAATATTAAAATAATACTATGACAAATTATCAAAAAGAACAGCTTATGCTCGAAGAGCAGTTTGTAAGGCGTATGCTTATAGACTATGGAATTAGAGAAGTAACAACGGCTAAACAAGCTAAAAATGGTACTCGTGAGTTTGAGTTTCCTGTGCCTTGCTATTCAAAGCCTCGACTTAAATGGTTTAAGCGTAAGAAATATGACTTAAAAGACTTACCTCGTCTTCGCATTGCTTCATTCAAATCAGGTTATGTACGTAAACAAAACGGTGCATACAAACCTTATCAAATAAATCCTGTCTACATGCAGAATTATCAATATGTATGGCAGAGAGATAATGGTCAATTGTACACATCAAATGGCGTTAATCACGCTCGAGCACTTATTGTATCACCAATTGTAAGACTAAACTATATACTACAATTTTATCTAAGAAACTATGCGAACAATTAAACTAACAGAAAACGACTGCACTTTTGTACACTATGTACTACGTATGTATGCTCAGCAAACACCTGGGTTAGATTCAGAAGACAAAGAAGAAATATACGAAGTAGCAGCTAAATTTAAATAATATGAGTAAAATGTCAGAAATAGATCTTATAGCGCAAGGCGTTGCAGATCACTGTATGGAAATAATGTATGACACTGTTGAATGGCAGTTAGGTGATCAACCACTAAATGGTGATGACTTTAACGATCTTCATAGTTATGTAATGAAAAAAGCGGTTGAAAATATGTTTTTCAGTGTTTTTAAAGGCGTTACTTTCGGTGAAAATATAAAAATTACAAACAAAATACAATCGCTATTGGATAATATAAACGAATAATAATTAAAATAATAAACTATGTATTGTAGATGTGGAAAAAAAGTACACCCTGTGAGGTTAGAATTAGGTTATAAAACGTGTGTTGATCACTCAACCACCCAAACATACTCGTATGTACCTATTATCGAGCACAAAACAGGTAATACAATACAAATTGTCAGTCAAGAAGTAAGTGCATCAGTGCACAGAGCTTGGCGGCGTAAATAGCTACTGTGGAGGGATTAGTACGGCTACGGTATTTTAAGTGGTTAAGCTAACGAAGATCCTCTAAGGTAGTAAATAGCTAGACGAGTAGCTTAATTAGGTTAAAGGTGGCCGTATACAGCCCGCAACTCTTTAATACATAAGTGAATAGCTAGCGGAAACTAGGTCAGGCAAAACATTGTACAACTCCGATACCAAGGTATTGATGCTTGTAGTGTATATGGGCTACCGACGGGTATGAGGTTCGAGTCCTCACTAGTTACAAACGTGCAGCGAATAAATAACAAAGACGCGCACCGGTCTAACGACAGTGGTGCACCGCGCTTAGGAAATGACTGCACACACGGGGGTGACCTGGTATTGACGTGATAGAAAGCCTATATGGAACTATTACGGAAGACAGTTCGATTCTGTCCACCTCCACTATATCGCGCTGTAGAGCAGTGGCCAGCTCGCAAGGCTCATAACCTTGAGGTCGTCGGTTCGAATCCGGCCAGCGCAACTAATTTTAAAAATATAACTATGAAATACCTTTATCAACAACTAGATGAGTTGTTAAACACTATTAAGTATGCAGACGCCTCAGGCGATGAAGATCCAGATTACTTAGAAAACGATTACTTTGAAGACGTTTTAGAAGCATGTAAAGAAATTGTAAAATACACAAAAGAATAAATTATGCCAAATATGAGTTATTGCCGCTTCGAAAATACGGCAAAAGACATGAGAGACTGCATCAACGCTATCGAAGATCGCGATGTATATGACTTTAGTGACTACGAGCTGCGTGGTTTTAAAGATGTACTAGAGTATGCGCAAGAAATTGTTAGCATGGAACCTGAAATTGAAAAAATAATTGAATACTATGAAGATTAAAGAATTTTTAGACAGCAGAAACAAAATGCTCGATCGAGGTATTGTAGCAACACCTGGAAACAGAGAGCGATTAGAGTTGTTTGCTAACGCGAACAATGGAAGTAACGACTTATTACTAATGCAAATGGCTATTAACTTCGGTTACAAACTAGCCTTGGAAGATGTAGAGGAGGTATTGCTATGAGTCAATACAACGGATGGAGTAACTACGCTACTTGGCGTGTAAACTTAGAAATACTCGGATATATTGAATTTAATGAGCATATTTCTGCGGATTACTTAGAAGAAATAGCATATGACTGCGTATTTAACAATACTGTAGAAAAAGATTCTTTAGCAGCGGATTACGCTAGAGCTTTTTTACGTGACGTAAACTACTACGAGATCGCTGAGCACATCAACGAAGAAATAGATGTACAAACAAAATACGAACACTAACGGATAATATAATAAAATAATAATATGCGAAAAACTATTTACGAAAGACTAAAACCTGAAATCAAAGAAGCTTTGCATTCAGAAGAAAACAAAAAGTACAAAAGCAGTGTTGAAAGCCTAGTTAATAAACTAAGTGAAGTTACATTTTACAGTGACTTATCTATTGGTACAATTAGCACATTGTATACTTTTACAAACTTAGCACTAGTTCAAACATCAGCGTGGGATTGGAAATACGGTGACAACATCTTAATATCAAAAGATTATGAATAGTGAAATCAAAGAACGCGCAAGACATAAAGCTTTTGCTAAAATTAGCTTTCTAGAGTTAGAAAACAAAGCTTACATAAGAGATATTAAAGCAGGTGGCGATGGCCGCATAAGCGTAGACTTACTTAAAACATGCTTAAGCTCTAACAAAAAAGAATTACAAACCTGGCATTATATCGCCAAATTAATAGAAACAAATGAATAAAATAATTACAGAAAAACTAATCGAAGAAAAACTAAAAGAAAAAGGCTTATCAATGTATGATCAAGTTGAAAACTCTCTTGAAAAATTGCAAACCCACTACGAGTTTGAACTAACAGATTCTTACAACAGAACACCAGACTATTCTATATACACAGAAACTACGGCTGATGGCTACGAAGTGTGGGTTGCTACAAGCGGTGACGGTAGAAACATATGTATTAACGAAGATGTATATTACTACGACAGTGATCTAGCTCAAGCTCTATATGACGCTATGTTTGATTACAATGAGCTAATATACGTAGACGATCTTGACGCTTATTATGTACAAGACGCTATCGAACAGGCTTGGGAGTCGTTTATTACAGACATGATAGATGAAGTTGAAAATGAATTAATAGAACAAGGATATAAACAAGAAGAAGAATTAATATAAAAACTAAATTAAATTTATGAGCACTAAAACTAAACAAAAATTGCCAAAGTGGTTTACAGGAAAACTTTACAAAGAAGGATTAATAGTAGAAAATCGATTCAGTGGAGAAGAATACGAGCTAAACAACGTAGAATTAAGTATGTATGACTTTATAATGGGTTGTAATATAGTATTCTCAAAAGCACCCAACAGAGTAAACGATGATATGGTTAAAGACTTTGACCGAGCTTTGACATGGTTTAGAATCAATAACCCTGAAGCCTATATGGCATTATTAGATTAAATGACAGAAAAAGAAATAGAAAAACTAGCAGAATTAATTACAGATAAATTAATAGCTAAACAACAAGAGTACGATGAACAGTTTCACATTGACTTACAAGAAACAATGATGAAAGACGGAGGGTTTGTACGTCAAGTGCCTGAGGAAGAATTATTACTTGCTGAGATTGCTAGGCTTATGACCCTTTTGTCATCATATGAAGACAAAGAGCAGTACGAAAAAGCTGCTATTATTAAAAACAAAATAGATAAATTAAAAACTAAACTAGAAAATTTATGATAAAACCAATGCTCGCATACAAAGTAGACAAAAAACCTGTCGACTGGTCCGAGAAAGTATTTGTACAACCTAAGCTTGACGGTGTACGTTGTATTTTTACTAAAGACGGTGCGTTTTCACGTACTGGCAAACAGTTTAAAAATGTTGCTCATCTTGAAGAAGATCTTGAAGACTTTTTTAATGACAACCCTAATTCAGTGCTTGACGGTGAGTTGTATAATCACGATCTAAAGCACGATTTCGAAAAAATCATATCATTGGTAAGAAAAACTAAACCAACTGATAAGGATCGGTTTGAAGCTGGTAATCTTGTACAATACCATGTATATGATACCATAGCTGAAGGCGTTAACTATGAAGACCGATACAATTGGCTAAGAATTAACTTACCAATAGCTAGAACTATGACTCTTATTGTTAACACTACAGTTGATAGTATAGATGAGGCTAAAATGCTTCATGACGTACACTTAGCACAAGGCTATGAAGGCTCTATGCTACGCACAAACGGCTTTTATGAGCAAAAACGATCTTATAATCTACAAAAGTTTAAAGATTTTAGTGACACCGAAGCAACTATTACAGGATATGAAGAAGGTAAAGGCAAGCGACAAGGCACGCTTGGCAAGTTTCTGATGACAGATGACGAAGGTATACAGTTCGGTTGTCCACCAGGCAAAGGTTATTCCTACAAGGATTTGGCATTTATGCTTGAAAATATACACGACTATATTGGCCAACGTGCTACGTTTACTTATTTTCAACGAACACAAGCAGGTTCTTACAGACACCCGCTGTTTAAAGCACTTAGAAATTATGAATAGAGACAAACACATATGGGAAGGCTGGACAGTCGGTGACTTCATTGATGATATAGAGCCTGTATTTAATATGAAGATGAAAGTTATACACCACCCTTGGCTTTCTAAATCAGCATTAAAAAAGTGGATTAAATCAGAACAACCTTATTACAAAAAGCATATACCAGAAGTATATAATTACTTCTTACAAAAAACAGGATTATGAGCAAGTTAATATGGAAATTATATCATGAGAATATGATATCAGACGAAGTAGTAGGAATATTATTAGATAAACTATACGAATGAACATATTTTACTTACACAGAAACCCATACAAAGCTGCAACATACTTTTATGATAAGCATAAAGTTAAAATGATCTTAGAATCAGCGCAAATGCTTTGTACAGCTCATCACGTATACGGTAATGGTGATAATGTACCTTATAAAAAAGCACATTTAAACCATCCGTCTACGATCTGGGCTAGAACTAGTAAGTCAAATTACTATTGGCTATACGAGCACATGCTAGGTATCGGCAAAGTATATACTAAACGATACGGTAAGTATCATCTTAGTATTGAAAAATGCAGAGATGCTTTAGCATTTGCTCCTGTAGGTATGCCTGACATTGGTTTTACAGAACCTCCACAGTGTATGCCAGATGAATATAAAGTTGATGGCGATAGCTTATCAGCTTATTGGAATTATTATGAACAAGATAAATTTAAAGTAGCAAATAAAAATGAGCAAAAAATTATACGACCATCTTATAAAGACAAACTACAATGGACTTAGAGATAAAATTAAACAGCAATCGAAAACTAGAAAACCTAAAAGAACAAATTCATAATAATGAATTTTTAAACAACCATATAATTATATGTACCTTAAAACCTCACGGGACTGTGACAACAGCCCCTAATAGTAAATAAGTAATAGGCTAATGTCACAAAACAGAAACATAAAATGGTTAATAGATAAGCATGTTATATACAGGAGAGATCCCGTTAATGACCGGCCAACTATAGAAACCGCGCATTATAAATACTATGAAGATGGTACACACGAATGTTATCACTTGTTTAACAGCAAGGCTAAGATTACTACGTACAAATCTTTGAAGTGGCATTTTTATGTTTTGTATTTTCTAAATCAAGACAGACCTGGAGGTTTATTACCTACTTACGTTTACAGGTTTATAGCTGATAAAGAAAACGGTTTTGTTACTTTCTTTATTAGTGATAAGAGGCTAGAGTCAATGATAGACGACGTTTTTGAAAACGGCGGTGAACCACCAAAGAATAAAAAACGTAAAGTTATATTCAAAGACTATAGCGGATTAACACCTGAACAGAAAATGAGTATTGTAGGTACATTAATCGGTAGATCTAAGCGTGTAGACGATGAAGCAATTTATCAATGCATGCTTGATCTAAACGATTTTGGTAAGAAAATAACAATAGGTCGAATAGCAGGATTACTAAACTGTTCAGCTAGAACAATACATAGAAATATGCACGAAGATCTTAAAAAAGAAAAAGATTATTTAAATCAACAATTATGAGTAAGGAATTTAACGAATGGATGGCAAGCATAGGTAATATATACTACGCTAATAACGAGCTAATGTCACAAGCTTACGATAAAATAGAACAATATGAAAAAGTATAACGTACAAAATTATATAAAATATAAAGAAGATGTTAAAAAGTCTATACTTAGTTTAGAAGGTAAGTTCTGGGACGAGTATACAAGAGATGAATTAATTGTCAAGTTTTTACCTCTTGTAGAAAATCTAGCGCGTAAATTCTCAACAACACAGCAAGCTTCAGGCGTGTTAAGTATAAACGACTTGATACAAATAGGTTCTGAAGCTTTAATAAAAGCTGTAGATAAACTAGACTGGGAAAAATTAAATGACTCAGAAGACATCGAAAAAACATTAAAGTCGTTCTTTGCAAAACGAATAAAAGGACACATTAGACGACGTGTAGATATGGCTAGAGGCGGTATGCGTATACCAGAGCATAAGCTTAATGAAATACGTAAAAACCCAAAAGACAAAAAAATGGTTGCTATGTTTTTTAACAGTGTGTTTCTAAGTATTGACGCACAAGTAACCAATGATGATGAAGAAAATATGATGTATCAAATAGCTGATAAATCAGAGCCATATAACATACAGATACTTAATGTTTATTTAAAAGGTTTAATGAAAAAATATTTAACGCCTATTGAATACGAAGTGTTAAGATTATCTTACGGCTTAGACTGTGAAAAGCATTCAGCTAATTATATAGCAGGCAAATTAGCTATAAGAGGCACAAGCGCTCATGTGCGTGTTTCAGAGCTAAAAAAGCAAGCTGTGCAAAAATTAATAGACAACGTCGACCACTCGCAAGTGCTTGATTTTGTGTAAGTTAGATATGTAAAACAATAAAATTATGTGTAATTATATTAATATACCAAAACAACAAACCATATGACCATAAACGAAAAGCTGGCTACTGTCCAGACAAAGTTTAAATCGAAAAAAAGTAGGTTTAACTCATTCGGCAAATATTACTTCAGATCAGCCGAAGACATTCTCGAAGCAACAAAACCCTTTCTATTAGAGTTAGGAGTATCAGTAACAATTGATGAGCAACTAGTTGAAGCTCACGGTCTACCTATTATTGCATCTACTGCAACAATAAGTGACGGTAAAGATTCAATAAGTGCTTCAGCTCTTGTAGGGGTTGATCTAAACCAAAAAGGTATGCAAGTACCTCAACAGTTTGGATCTGCGTCGAGCTATGGAAAGAAGTATGCGTTAGGTAATTTATTCCTAATAGACGACACGCAAGACTCAGATGCGGCAAACACTCACGGCAAAGCGCCAAAAGCAAAAAACACATTAACCTCTAAAACAGATCCAGCATTTAAGAAAGCACAGGAATATATAAAAGCAGGAGGTAAGTTGAATGCTATAAAAGCTAAGTATGCCTTGTCTAAAGAAATCGAGGCTGAATTAAATACTCTATAATGAAAGACGTATTAAAAAAGTTAGAAAATGATGAACATTATTATGGTGAATTTGGAAAACAATACCTTAGTAATTCTGATATTTCTACATTACTTACAAACCCTTTAGCTTTAGGAAAGCAGCAAGCACCACGCCCTGCTTTCTTAGTTGGTGGTTATTTTCACACAGCTATACTAGAACCTGATAAGCTTAAAAAATATAAGATTATCGATGCCAGTACTAGAAACACTAAAGCATATAAGGAGATGTCTGGTGGCGAATTATGTCTACTACAACACGAGGTTGATCAAATCGACCTAATGACTGATAAAGTCTTAGCTAACGACGTTTGCAAAGATTTGATACGTGGTATAAATGTAGACT
>JASKDV010175304.1:0-13180 GCA_032466395.1 Aegires albopunctatus | reverse complement strand
GGGGGGGGGGAAGGATTACAATACTTTAATTAAAGGATAAACTGAGAAGCTGTAATGATTTAACATTCAGAAAAGAATGTGTCTTTAATTCTTAATGTCCATTGTACCTTGTCAACTATGTGAGATGATTACAGAAAAAAGAAGGCATTTCTCTTTTTCTGCTTTCTTTTTTTTTTTTGTGCTCTAATTTTGTTGGATTTTTTATCTATTCTTGTCAAGCACTTGGCCTAGAAGGCGTCATTTCTTTTAGATGGCAACAACAGGTCAGCAACAAGAGAATCCTTGAAACAGCTGGTGCAGAAAGATTCAATATCGGGGTGAGAAGAAGAAGATGGACATGGATAGAGCATGTACTCAGGAAACATCCCAGTAGTGTCTGTGCTGTGGCCCTAGGTTGGACACCAGAGGGAAGGAGAGGAAGAGGACGTCCAAAAACAACATGGCACAGGATGGTGGAGAAGGAAAGGAATGAAAAGGGATGGCATTCCTGGGCAAGAGCTAGAAAGATAGCAAAAGACAGAACGCTGTGGAAGGATCACGTCCATGCCTTAATTTAGGATTAAGGTTAAGGTATGGTTTTTTCTATTCTTGTTCTTCCCATCTTTACCTGTCTTTCTCTCTTTGCTTTGGAATTTCATCTTCATCCTAATTGTCATTAATAGAGGGAGTTATTCCCTAAACATCATAGCTTGTTTATTGGGTTTGTTTATCTTAGTGGATTTATATCTATTGCTTTGGTTTAAATTTACTTTTTTTCTTACTTTGATTAAGCGATTAACTAAACAAAATGGCTTCCTTTTATTAAAACTCATGGTAGCTTTGGCTTCAATAGATGAGAAACATGTTCACTCTTTCTTGGTGCAAAAGAAAGAGAGTCATAGATTTGTTGATAATCAACAATGAATAGACAATTAAACAGACTGATGTAAAAACGGATGGGTAAATCAATGTAAATAATTTCTAGTATAAATGGACCTTAATCTTTTTATCTTCTCAATTAATTTCCCCTTTCTTGGGGATGAATAAAGTATTTTGAATTGAATTGAATTCAATTCAATTCAATATGTCAAGAATAGTAATATTTTTACAAGCTTCAAGAGATTGCAATAACAACAATCAAGATGAAAAATGATTTGTAAAAAAAACCCAAGATGATACAAAATAAAAAACCAAGCCAGACAGAATTCCAAAGCTTGTCCTCTATCAATTGATTTTCACGGTGTAATATAAATCATGGGATAATATCTTGACTTAAAAACAAACCTTGGGAAGATGACCCTCTTGGATTCCAGGTACGCTTCCAGGCATTTCATGATTTGGTCCAACAATGCGTTGTTGTTCTGGAATGTCTCTAGGAGGCCTGGGGTATACGATGAAATAAAAGTTGAATGTATGCAGCATGAAAATGATTGAAGAAGACATGATTGATGATAAAAAAAAATTTTAAAAAGAAAGAAAGAAAGAGAGAGAAGTAATATGTCTATCGATTTTTCTTTGAACATGGTACTTATTATTATCTTTCATTGCCCAGTGAGGTATGTCAGTTTTTTTAAACAGGCCTTGTCAGATATGCAAGGCTACACTATAAATGATGCTCCAGCATGGAATGACTTTTAAATCCCTGAGAAAACCAATGATTGCAGTATGATAACAGAACAAACAAACAAATAAACAAATAATTCTCTCCAACCAGGGAAACTTTAGATCATAAATTTGAATTATGACAGTTTCTTCGATTTTCTCAATTTTGTAAATTTCTTCAAAGATCTCTTATGATATGATTCTGAATATTTTTTTTATCAGATCTTATGTTATATGGCATTATATATTATTGTTATAATATTTCTAATGTTAAGAAGTCCTTTCTATAAATCAGGAGTCAATTGCACCTGAATAGTCATGATCTTTGACCTACCAGGTTGCGTGGCAGCTCTGACGGCCAGTGGCACCTTATTGACCCTGCGCATGATGTCCTTGTAGGACTTGTCTACGTTGGTAAACATCTTGGCCTCTGATGGCAGTTGGCGCTGGATGTCAGGGGCGGAGAAGATGGACTCGAGATAGAGCCATGATCTCTGGCAGGCAAGCCACTCATCCTGTTGTAAAGAAGTGTGAATAGAAGAATTAAGAGGTTGTCTATAATGAAACCTGATCTTGATAATAAAATGAATCATAAAAAAAATATCACAGGCTTGCACATCTGGTCAATCGTTTTCCACATCTAAAAATCTGCTGCTATTTGACAATATCAAGGGTTTTGAGTACATTCAAAAAAATGTAGAATTTCAAGTTTTTGATATAGAATGCAAATGTTATGAATGTTGGAAAAATTCACTCTCTAGAAATCACTTATTTCATTCAGTTCATAATTAGATTGGCATCAAATTTTCAAAAGTTTTCTATGACAAAACTTTTGTTGTGAGGTTCTGAATTTCAAATAAACGGAAAAAACGTCCCTCTTTATCCCTCAGCCAAACTTTTTGTTAGCTTATGATTTGACTTGAAAAGAAAAGGAATGATAATCATGTACCAATGTTTTGTAGAAAGTATCTAAGTCCTTTGTCCAGTCATCCACCCTGGATTTAATCGGTCCGACGTGGCGGGAGGATGCGATGGTGGCAATGTTAATGTTGCTGTCATCCAGAAGTTGTTGAATATCATCAGTGTTTCCAAGGATGAAAACGTCCTTGGAGTCTTTGTGGGGCAAAACGATGAACTCGGTGCTCTTCCAGGAATCTTCAACCTGAAAACAAAATAGATGAAAACAAAACAATGGGAAATGATTAGATGAAAAAAAAAACTAGTGATAAAATGATTTTATTCTTATAAGTGACTAAGAAAGAACTTGACTTTATTGACTATATTAAAACATGTTAACATTTAATTTAACCATTGCACTCACTTTTATTAGCTTAAAACTGATTGTTTATTGTGTCAAATTCATTTCGTGACTAGAATGAATATTATATGCAACACTTATTACTTTTCATTTGAAACAAGAGCACACAAACACCTTATTTCTATAACAGTCAGGGTCATTAAAAAAATGGCTTGGTCCAACCGTGGATATTGGGCCAGTAGGGAAAGAATTAAGAGGAAGTCAGATATTAGGCAAGTGTGCTGAAATTAACTCTAGTTGAAATAAATAAAGACGGGAAATCAAAGGCAAATGATTTGTTATTGTAGATTGTAAGCAATGATGATTCAGAAGTTTTATCAGTGCGTACCTTTTTCAATATCGCCTCTAATGAGGCCTCACTAGATGCTTGTCCAGAGATCTCTTGGAGACGCTCTCCGTGTTTGAAGGCGTGAATGTCCACGAGGCCTCCAAGGGTCATTGGCTCTTCTTCAGTGAACTGCTGTTCCAGGGTTTCCTCAATCAATTCCCAATGTCTAGACTTGAGAGTTGGGTTGCGGAGATCGGTGATTACAGGAAGCTGAAAATAATAACAAAAAAATGGGAAGAGCTTTGAGGAATATTTTCAAACAGAATGGTATTCTTTATAAATGCAGGAAGAAAATTTAAAACACATATCATTTGGAGTGAAGAAAAGTTATCTGAAGAGTGAAAACTTTGAATCATGGAATAGATAAGAATACAAATGATGAGATTGTTAAGGGTAATACAACAAAAACAAAGATGATACTTTTATTTCACATCAACTGTATAGGATCAATAATTCTGACCTTTGCATCCAAAACACAGTTTATAAATGTACTGCATTTTGGATGCAAATAGCAAAATTATTAATCATGTGAGTCATTTTAATTTTGGATATCGAAATATTTCAAAGAGCATCGTTGAAAATGTCTCGGTGGTAAAGGATGAATGTATCTTAACCACTTCAATGCTCTGTTGGCTCACTTCGTACTTATTAACCTAATGCATTTTTGAGAGCTCTATTGACATAGTACAGGGTGTGCACTTTGAGTTAACAATGAAGGGGTTGTCATGTTTAATCCAAGAGAAATGTCGGTCTTTCAAAAAAGCATTACAGTACATCTGACCACATGCATTTATCTTCCAAAGTTAAAGAAAATAGTTTTGATTGAACAGTTTTACATTCAAGCCAATGATATTGAAACTTTCATAAACCTTGGAACTTTTCCCGCAGATTTGTTACTCATTGATAAAGTGTCATTATTCACTGTGTTTTGGTCCAACACACTTTGTGACCTTGATAATTTTTATTTTTTAAGTCAAGGCCATGCTTGAGTGAAATCAGGAAAAGCTTATGATCTCATGAATATAGCATTTTCTTGGGTTAGTCTATTTTATAGCCAAGTAAATCTAAAGACTTACTCTGTCTCTCATGAGTTCGACTTTCTCCTTTAAGATGGGCACGACACCATTTGGAGGTAAACCCTTCTCAAGTTGCATCACACTCTTGGCATAGCGTAGAGTAGTGTTATTCATCTGTTCTGGATCAAGTGTATCGAATTTCACCTGGAAAAGCATTCATAAAATCGTTAAGATCAGCAATGAAAATATTGATAGACGAAGGTGATTGGCAATGATGTCAATGTTTAATTCAAAATTGAGTTTATTTTTTCTTTAGGATCTTAAAAATACTAAGAATAAGAAAGCTGTAATCTATGTAGACTATAAATGTAATTTCATCTCTCATGACTCATATCTATGTTCTTGGAAATATTCTAATTTATGAAAAAGCTTATAAAACTCATAAGAAGATGTCTCATGGTAAAATGAGTTTCACTGAGTATTTACTGTTTCCCTCCATGAACCACATATTACAGTTCAGTGAAACTGGATCTAAAGTTGTATTTTACAGCTCATACAATCATCATTCTATTCAAGTCCATATATTCAAATAGCAATATCCAAAATCTTGCAATCAGCAAATAGAACATCCTTTCCTGGACAATAAACAAAAGCTGCGCAATTAGCATAGAATGTAAATAACGGCAGATCTTCACAAGGTAAAAAATGGGTCAGTCCAATGGTGTAGTTACTAGAGTATGGAAAGAGTAGAACCCTCTTTTTCACACCTCTTTTTCAAAATATCAAAGCTTATCTAAACCCAAACCTAAATTAAACCAAAGATCGATTACCGTTGTCCATTCATCCAGCAAGCCATCCCACTCATCAATAGCATTCCACAAAGTGTCTTTCAGTTTCAGCTCAGCATGGGTCTCTTCAAGAGCATCAAATTTGGTAACTTCCACCTGCATTGTGCATAGTTTAAAAAAACAACAAAACATTATGTACTAATAGTTTTAAATTAAGGAAGGAAATACTGGATATACCATGATTTGAGTAAAAGTAAAATTGAAAGAAGGAACACAGTTGCAGGGAACAAATCTATTATCATATATTATTGTTATCCCATGAAGTTTCATATAACCAGTGCTACAAACAATTTTTGCAAAAGACAAAAATAATTAATGAAATTGTAACAAGGTAAAATTTAGAAGCAGCATTTGCGCTTACCTTGAACATGTCACCTCCAACAATGTGATATATTTTCGTTATAATTCTAATATGATTTTGAATATCATGAATTCACAAGATTCATTTAATTTAAGAAAATCTTTGATAACCAAAAGTAACTTAGTGTTTTCCGCTTTGCCCAAAAGAATAAGAAGTTGACAAAAGCTAAAGAGCACCATTATATCGAGTATGTGAAGAAAAAAAAAAGTTTCTCAAACGCACCTTGAAATTCTTCTGGTAGGACTTGTAGGTAAATGCTTTCTCCTGAAGTTTATCCATGGTTGCAAGCATTTTCTTCAACATTGAGCGGACACGGTCTTTGTCCGATGTTGGATCAAGGATCATAGGATTCTGTGGATAAGGATGAGTTGAAAATTGATGAAGATAATCGAGGAAATAATTAACTCCCTTACTTTCTGTTAAAAACATATTTAAAGGAATTCCTCTCAATGCACCCTGACCCTGAGTTATATTCTTTTGCTTTATTCTATATTGCCTCATATAAAAACAAAGAAAAAAAACAAAATCCACAAAATACAAAATATAACAGCAACAACAACAACAACCACAACAACAACAACAACAAATCCACCCTAAAACCCCTAAAATAATTTATTATTTTCAAATTTATACCATTTGCATTCTGGGAAATGTCTTTCTCTGAATAAATTTATTAAGACTAGCCATCCCAATGATTAACTAAAATTATCATATATTTTTTTCTTTCTTATTAAGGATTAGGATACCTGGGCTTCCTGTTTGACTTCCTTGACCTCTTTGCCCAGTTCAGCAATGTCTTTGTCAAGATGGTTACAGAACTTGTCAATGTTGCTGTCCCTCTCTGTCAAGGATTTGTCAATGGCATTGCGGACATTTGTGATGGACGGACTCAAGGTCTGTGAATGAAACAAGCAAAATTTCATATGATGCAATGCGTGGAAATATCCTGCAAGCCCTAAACATTAATTTCAATTTTTTCACAATGTATTAATATGTTCAATTTATATTAAGAACAAAACTGAGGAAATAAAGTAATCAAAATTATCATTCTGATAAAAAGGTAAATCTGAAAAATGTTCTATTGCGATACAAAATCAAGATAAGAAACTGAATTTGAAGGCAATACCTGATAGAAGACCAGGTCCTCATCTGGCATGGGAACTTGGAACTCTTCAATCAATTCATACATTTCTTTCACCACCAGGGCTTCTCTCTCCAGTGGATCAACCTGAAAAAGACAACCCGTTAAACATATGGTTCATTATTTTCAATCATCAACATGAAAATTATCTTAAGTTTTGAAACAGATGACGGAGATTAAAAAATAATCTCTCACTCAATAATCATACTGTGTAAATCAACTTATTCATCGTACGAAATCTATGATTGCAATAAAGATTCAATATTTCTTAAAGTTCTTTTCCTTTAACGTATAAAAGATCCATTGGTGCTGTCTCTTAAATTGATTAATTCTGAGGTGAGTTAGTACGTTGATTATTAAAACATTTTTAATTTGACATAAGAATAAAAAAAATAAAGAAAGATAATTCATGATGATCATGACAGTGAAAATAATGGCAATTTCCACACAAAAACAATAAATCACAAAACAAACTGTTAAATAGAAAATAGTCAATATTAGAGAGTATTCTCTAAAATTTTTAACAGAACTAACTTACCCTAACTTGTATCTCATCCAAGAAGGTCAATGAGTTAACATACTCTATGGTAGTAGTCGGACCAAGTTCAAGTTTGAATTGAGCATCCTGTAGTTCGGCAATCAGTCTGTCCACTTCACGTCTTGCCAAAACAGGAAGCATGTCATTGATGACCTAAAAGAACGATGAGGGCCATCAATTTTAAATATAGATTACACTGGCCATAATTACATTTAAGTTTTTTAAACTGACACCTTGGGGATTTTAAAACATAGAGCATACAAAGTCATGCATTACTGTATGGATAGGAGTAATACAACAAAGGGATTTCGGTAGGGAAAAATAGAATAGGAACAGTCAGAGATGGCCCTGTAAGGAGTAAAATTATATTTTGAGTTTGAAATTAATAACAGTGTTGACATCAAAACTCTTTGAAAACAATTTCTGAAATTATGTATATAATGTGTACTTGTATGTGTATACACACGTAAAAACACAACGTAAATTAGCCATGATTACAGGAAAAGACTAATAATACAGCTTTTGTGGTAAACAGATTCCCATCTTCAATTTCTTTTCCAAAAGTTGATAACAGTGGTTAAAAAGAATGATCAAAACATCTCACATGGAGATGTATTATTATATAAAGTAATGACTCACATCAAGGCAACGGAGTGGAGAAGGAATGAGAAGCGACTTCATTCTTGTCGCATCAACCAAAAGCATTCCAATTGGTCGTTTCTCTGAGATGCGTTTGCACATCTTGTGTTGCGTGTGATATTTGTCCAAGTGATCGGCGAAGAACTGCACATCTGTTTCACATTTGGGAAACAAATTAAAATTTAATTTTAAAATTTTTTAAAAAGGCTTAAAAACATAACTATCCATTTGTAATCTTTAATAACTGACAGTATCTAAAGTGATGTGGCTTAGAAGTGATGTGGCTTAGACATTTTTAAAAAAAAAATATGTTCACAAAAATACCAGTAGATTTTTCACTTTGTTTAGCATCATAAATCAGGATTAATTAGGCTGATAGTAACACAATGGAGGTGTACTTAAAAAATGGTGATAATTGATTCTTCATCATTCAGGAAAATGTTGTAAATCATAAAATCTGTGATCATTTAAAATAAATTCAATATTACCATATACTTTGAAATGATATAATTAATCATTATTTTAATCATTGAGAGAGAAATGAAAAAAATTAAGAAACCTGTAGGAAAAGTATACAAAATAAAAATAATAAAGTAGAGGCACCTTAAAAGTACATATTATACATTAATAAGAAGAAACTAAAAGACTGAACTAATCAAGGAAAGGATTAAAACAAATGCAATCTGCTCATTTTGCAATGAATTAAAGAAAAAAAGTGGGGTCAGGAAACAGGAAAGGGATACATAACATGAAAAGATATAAAAATAGAAAGCTGAAAGTTTTTACTACATAAATTGAAAGAATAAAAAAGGCTATAATAGAAAATGAATCCTTTTCAACCACTCTTTTAAGTATCTGATCTAGGTATGGATTACTCTTTGATGGGATTTTTTTTTGCAAGCTTTACAGATCACAATATTATTGGATAAAATAATCAACTTTGAAAGATTTGTTCTAACAGAATATACATAGAGAAATTAAGAGTGAATATAAATAAATGTGGCTCCAGGCAAAAACTCAGTTTATGTCGTCAGGTTTATTTCTTGAGTTGGGGGCTCTCAAAGTCAAAATTGGACCAAACCAAAGGTTTTGAGGTTTTACCATAATCGATTTCTTTAACTTGTTCTGCTTGTTTTGAAACCATTTAATATGACTAGAAGTATTTAATTTAAATTTTTTTTGAAACACCAACTCCCTTTACAAAATTCCTGTTACCCCAGATTATGGATGTAATTTTCTCTGTTTGAGGTTTGTGAACCCAGCGGTACTAAAAGAATCATATCTCATGTTCTAATTATCATAATTGGATGAAATAAAAGTGCAAAATGCTCAGAAATAATTGCACTTTATTAGCCAACCATCAGTTTCATTTTAAAGATTTTGAAGTTAAGGCTGAGTTTTTGCTTGGACCCACACAACATTTTTTCTTTAATGAATAAAAAGCAGGTGTAAATGTTCTTTTTTGACATTAGTTTACATCCCGTTTTATCATTCTGAATAAAAAGGTGCAGCTGTTTTCATTTGATTAAAAGTAAGAGGGATGGAAAAGGTTGATGAATAACAATAAAAAAATTGGCTTTCATGGAGCAACATTTTTCATCAGTCTTCCTAAAGTTGATTAAAGTTTAAATACAAAGACAAGAATTTAAAAGAAATGAATATTTGAAACAATTACATATGAGGATTATATTGAAAATGAAATAAAATGAAAAGCATCCTGTAAGCATACATAATATGACATTTATAAAAAATTGCTATTATAAGACTGAATAAAAATAAAAATTCAGTACATACAAAATTAAGTTGAAATATTGGAAGGGTTAAATTTTTGACACATGGAAACCCCTATTTCATTGAAAATTTGTTAAAATACTGTTTTGTGTTAGAATAATTAAAATTAAAAAAGAAAAAAATTAGTCCCCATACCAATTGAACCGGATTTGGTTCTGGATGAATAAAATGCAAAAGGTTAACGCAAATTCATGACACGTTTCCTTTGTTCACGGTCAGGCTATTGATTGATTTGTTGTCTAATTGGTTCTTGAGAAAAACATTTATTTTAGTCCTAACCCTTTGCTAAATGTTTTCCTATAGAGAAAACTCTTTACAATATCCAAGTACTGAATTATAAAACTGGATGAGACGAGGGATCATGTCCCATTTGTTTAAAAACAAAAGAAAAAATAAATCTGTGAAAGAAGGGTCTAGAAACTGAGTCTGTGTCTTGAGCCCCTGCTTTTAATTCTGGCATAGACTATATGTGTGGTGCTCCGGGAAAACCGGGCAGAAGTCGCATCGGCCCTAATTCTGCTATGGGCTCACAGTCAAAATTTGACTTTTCTATGAAAACTGATATATTGAGCCCAATCGATCCTTTAACTTTCCATCTTTGTTCTGTGTCAATTATCACAGAAAACTTCGTTCTAGAAAAAGTTTAATTTTGTGTTTGAAATAGGTGTGGAGGGATAGACGAAAAAGTGAAACTCAAACTTTAAACGCAATTTTCTCATTTTCTACTTTTCACACCCTGGCCGACATAAACTGCAATATCTCAGCAACCAATAACGATAAAGACTTCAAATAAAAAGCAGATTACTCAGAAAGTATGACTCTTTCCAATTAACAAAAAAGAACTCAAAATGTGAAATTTGACCCTTGTGCCTGATTTTCCTTGAGCACCACACTTATGTATTTTAGTTGCTCCACTTATTGTATTAGTGATTAACATTTTCTGCCTTCTTTCCCTTCTATTCATCCCAAGGTTTTCATTCTTAATTAAAACTATTTTGCGCGATAATGATTATTTTATTGTAAGTAAACTGAGGCAAAATACCTACAAGGGGAAGAGATCAAATGAAATTCTATATTGAAAATATAGAGAAAAAGCAAGAGGAAATAAGAACAATTGATTTTGAGAAATATGCTGTAAGATTCCATTAATCATGAAGCAGATGAAATAAAAGGAAAAAAGAAAAGAAAACAGGAAATTCTATGGAAGTAAGAAATAAAATTAAGTAATGAGAATAATTGAAGGTACCTGAAGGCTCAACTCCATCTAAGAATAGCGAATAAATGATATGAATTATCTTTGAATCATTAAAAAGGAATTAACAAACTTTAACTCTATGCATGTATTTTAAAAGAACATGTAAATTAAGAGCTTTTTCTAGATTTCCTTTCTATGACAAGATTAAATAAGTAATATTTTTAATTATCTGAAGCTATCTTAAAATGCTGATCATCTAATTTTAATGTTGAATAGAAACAAATCAAAACAAAACTAAATAAACCCCGATTAACCACTGCAACAAATGTAAAAAAAATCTCCTTTTTTTTTCAATTAAATGCTAGGCTATATACATCATCAAAAAAAAAATTAAAATATCTGATTTCATGTGAAGCGCTCAAAATAGAATAAAAATCATTAAAATAAAAACTTGTCATGGAATTGTCTATTCAATGTTATTATCCAAATGCTGAGTCTGAGAAAGATTTTACTCATAAATGTCTCACCGTGATCCACACCCCGGACTGCATTGAGGTCTAGACTTTCATTCTCCTTGTAGAACTCCCTGAATTTCTCAAAAGTGTCAGAATACTGACTGGCGGCATTGAAAGCAGCAGTCAATGCTTCCTGAAAGTGGAAAAGGGAATTTTGTTTATTCCAAAGATCATAGTTGACACTATTCATAGTTGACTTTTTAAGAAAATCACAGGGGCTTTTGTCACTTGTAATGGAAAAAAAGAAAAAGTTAAAAATAGCTATTATCTCTTGAAAATGTTCAGGAACTATTGATAGTTATTGAATACAATTAACCTTTTCAAAATTTTGATATTGTTTGTTTTGAGGAAAACAAAACTTTTAGGTAAAAAGACAAACAAAACAAGACAAAACAAAACATAGAAAAAACAAACAAAACAAAACAAAGCACCTTTTGGCATATTCAAAGGACGTAAAAAATATGAATACAGTTTAATTGTTTATGGAACTACAGAGATACGCGGGTAAAATAAGAGTATAATCAAAACAATTGATATAAAGTATTGGAAATTTTCTAATCTTCCTTAGTCCTCACCCTAATGTTATGTATAATTGTCTGTAAATGCTTATCATCCTCAAACATGGTGGACAAGCTGGGACCTTCACCACAAATTTTGTCTTCAAACTTGTTGTTAATGATAGGCCTTTGTAGAAGAGTAAAATTTGTAGACAAAGAAAACATTATTTTAGTATTTAATAATATTTAAATAACATTAGATAATTCAAGTATTTGAAGGATAAGGATCATATGAATATCCTCTGCAACTTAACTCATGTCAGTGGGCTTTGAGTATTTTCGTAGCACCCATTCCCGGTGGTCTAAGAGAATAGTCAAATCGGGGATTCATTTGTCCTAGACGTCTTTCAACCCAACTTAACCATGTTAATCATTGCTACTTTTAGATTCTATTTCTGTTATATCTTTCCTCTGACCAAATTCTTCAGCGATAGCTTTTAAAAATGAAAAAGTTTTGCTCATTTGTTTATAGAGTAATATACTTGCTAGGGAGCTGAAGGTAGCACAGCTGGCAAGGGTGTTGCTGGGAAAGCAACCCAGGAGCGAATTAATTATTAAAGGTAAGACATCTACTAAACTTATTGTTAAAATTATCATCCCCTGATACAGGGATTTACAGTAATTTATCACTCTCTTATGTTATATTGTTTTATGTATATTTCATAAACATTTGCTTCTCCTTGAAATCTAATATGATTTTGTTTGTTTTCCGTTTATTTTACTTTTTCCTTCTTCTTCAATTAAATTGACAGAACTCAACTTGGCTGAGTATTACGGGCAATAAGCAAAAAAATGTTTTTTTAAATTCCAATAATATTTCAATCAGAGATTTAGAGAGAAATTGAATCCAACTAAGTTCACAATATATTTTATGATTACCAGATCACAGCAATTGCATTCAAAGAAATTTATCAATTTATAATACAGTTTCTTACTTCGTCAAAATTTCTTTCAGTTCAAAACCTTAAATCATTTGTTGGGTATTTTTTAATGCATTTTTTCATATAGTTTTAATCATAAATTTGGAGATCTGCAAACAGACAGATTGAGATAATTAACAGTAATCCCAAATCCCACCTGGTGAAAGCATCAAAGTAGGTATCTGGCACTAAATTTTTTACACTTAGCACGGCATCTTGGAAACGTTTGATGACCTCATTGACACGTTCATGGAAATCTTCTACATCAGGAGCGAACATAAGTTGGTTTGGCTCTAAGACAAATTCTGTGATGAACAAGGGAGGTGCTTTCACTTCTTCCTCTTCTTCCTGTATCTTGAAAAAAAAAAAAATCAAATAATTCGTTAACTCTCTCTCTCTCTCTCTCTCTCTCTCTCTGTCTCTCTCTCTCTC
>JASKDV010175303.1:0-22657 GCA_032466395.1 Aegires albopunctatus | reverse complement strand
AATACCCAACCCCTAAACAAACCAGCTGGCCAGGCAAGTCAAAGCGCCAGGGTACTTGTGTCCACCGGCCTACCTGGATGGCTAGTTTAGCACTGCCGTGGGATGCCTAGCGCTTTGCGTGTTAAGTCAGATATTTTATTTCTTAGGAATTCAGAGTCAATTACGATAAGAGCAACATTTGGTCCTGTTAAAAATTCACGCATTGCGCACTCTCTACCTATGTTGATTCAAAATTCACAGCTCTCAGTCTCGCAGTCCTCACAAGGTAATCATCATCGGTGAATCGAGTCCCTACCAGAAAGTGCTACATTGGTTCGAAAAGATGATAATCAGATGGTGCTAAGTCTGTACTGAGGGGTGAGGTAAAACTTGCTATCGGTGTCTCTGGATCCAGCCATTGGTGACATTAGCGGTATGGGGAGTTGCGTTGTCATGTTACAAAATCACACCACGGGTCAGTTGCCCTGGTCTTTTTCAGCGCAAAGCTTCTCTGAGTTTGTCAAGAGTTGGGCAGTATCTGGTGGCGTTGATTGTTTGTCCTGGTTCAAGGACATCAAGCAGCAGAACACCTTGCATATCCCAGAAAACTGTAGCCACAACATTTTCAGCCTCCTTTCCCCTTGAATCAGCTCATCAACTCTATCGACATTCTCCTTTGTCTTGGACGAAACACACTGTCCACTGCCCAGCTTATCTTCTAGGTCTGTGTGACCAGCCCTAAACAATTCACACCAATGATACACTTGTGATCTTCCTATGACATCTTTACCATAAACTGTTTGAATCTCACCATGAATTTCAGATTAGCCCTGTTGCCTGCAGAAATCGAATAACACCTCTAACTTCTGCTTTTGATCATTTTTCAATTAGGGTGACCACTTTTGCTATGAATATGAATGACAATATTGGTGCTCCTTGGGGATATTGCAATTTGAATGCACTTTCATTTTGCATTTACAGACTATAAAAAAAATCTTAACTGGTTTAAAAGATATGGCCATCTTTCAGTTTTTTGTGGGACAACCCTAGTAAATAACAGCACCCGTTTAGTACTAAATAGAAGAAGAAAATATAAGACTTATATAGAATAAATTAATACAGGGTGTCCAGGGAAAAGTGACCCAAAAAAATCCTACCAATAAATATAGCTCATTATATCGACATGTAGTCCAAATTTTAACATGAATACATACCGGTATTATAAGGCCATTTAAATTTAAATCATATCATATACAGTCATACCCATAGTATACTTTTGTATGCACAGTTTACAAAAAAACTTGTGTTATCAGAATCAATTTGAAAATCTATCGGCTTTATTCCATCCATTCACTATAAAAATTGCACTTCCCCATTTTGACATAAAGCACAAAGAAAATCAGAAAGCTAGATCTAGATGCACATGTCCATGAGTAATGAATAAAAACTACACAAAAGGAAAATCACCAGTCTTGCACATTTATAATCAAGTCTAGATCTAGCTCTGATCTATCATAAGCAATGAATGAAGAAAAAAACAAGAACATTTAGACTAGATTCTAGTTAGATCTAATGTAGATCTAGATATAAAAACACATCTCCAGGAGCAATGAATGAAAAATAGCCAAACGTAATATAATCACAAATAAAGAATCTAGATCTAGATCTAGTTCGTATAGATATATGCACATGTCCAGAAAAGAAAATGACGAATCCAGATCAACAACTTTGAGATTTTGTTATTCAGATGCAGAAAAACATGTTCAGGCGCAAATGCCGTTGGAAAAAACAAATAAAATCGTTAAGATCGCTGGCGCCTGAAATATTCGACGTAAATAATTTCGATTGGAAACCAGAAAATATTTTGCTAGGCAATTCGACAGAAACACAAATAGTGTAGTAATAACTCTGTAGCCATGTCTATATCAATCAAAGGAAACAAGAGGAAAGAATAGTAGTCAATACGTATTCAACCCTCAATACTGTTTAAAAGTACTCAAGGCAACATCCGTCCAGCGAGTGATACGTCAATATGACTAACTTACTGGCGCTAATGAACACGAAAATTACGATAAATGGCCGGCCTTGATCTGATCTATCCAACCAGTTAATGATTTTTCCGACATCTAGCCGACTTTCCTACTTTGCTGGACACCCTGTGCTATCAAAAGTATCACCTTCAGATGATAAATTATGATTATTCACTTTCATTATTTATCTGAGGATTGTTTTCATACTTCTCTTTTAGGTCTGAATTTTCTGCTTGCAGTTTCAATAACTGCTTTTTTAAATCATTTATTTCAGTGGCAAAATCTTCTTTTGCTTTTGAAAATGAGTATTTTAATTTTCTCATCCTTTGTGAATACAATCTATGACAATCTAAATGTCTATCTGCAAATGATTTAAAATCAGAAGATAAAACTTCACACCTTCCCTCAGTTACCAACACATCTTTCTGCAGAAGACTAATATGCTTTGCATGATCTTTCACTACAGAACTATGAAGCTTTTTTAACGATAAACATTTATCACAAGAAACTGGTGGTTTGGGGTTATTTATCTCAAAATCTGAAGTTAAGAAATCCTTTAAGATATCTGGATTACGAGATTTAGATTTCCTTAATTTTACATATTCTTTAATAACTTTTGAAATTGAAACTGTCAAGCGATATCCTGCTTCAAAACCACACAGGCTTACAAGCCAATCAATAGTTAATTGCTTTGTTAAAGTCACACTTTTTCTGTAATGTTCCATATCAATCACAAATTGAACAGGAACCTTTATGGGAGGAGACAGGCTTTCCTGGGGTGGCTTTGCAAATACTCGTTTCGTTACACCATGTGCTGAAAGGCAGCTTGTTATGGTGTCCAGATCAACACTTGTGGCGAGAAAATCCAAAATTGCAGACTTGCTCAAATGCTTTAATTTTTCATTCACAGCCTGACAAAGGTTAAAAAAATGAGTGTCACTGACAGCCATATGCTCCACGTCCGGATCGAATACTGCTAGCCATTTTGTAATCTACATAAAAAAGACGAAATTACAAATTAATTCCAAATAACAACAATTTGCTTCTAAAACCATACAATGATACATCAATATATCACCAGAATGGATTTAAAGAACAATTTCATCATGATGAGACAGTTGAGTAAAGTTTCACTTCAAAAATATCACTCTACTATGTTAACAAGTTCATGAATAAATTTGTAAAAATGATTACAAAAACGGTAGGCCAGTAGGCCTAATTTCAAAATAAATAATTTAGCAGTGCCTAAGTATAACAATTACCATACTAAAAGCTTTCCCATAAAGCAAAGTAGGCTACGCAATTATTTGCCTGAGTTATTTTCTATTATAATTACATTTGCAATCTTACCCACAAAATTTATATAAACTTTCAAAGTAAACATATTAATATTACAAATATTTTATCATTGCACACAATTTGACCATATAGAACCTCTACAATGTCTAAAACTAAATAACAAACCAATCTAACACAGGGTAAACATGTAGATCTATCTGAGATCAGATTTAAGAACAACAATTTGTCCTGATTAGGCTAGATTCTAGATCTAGAAAGGAGCAGGGGATATGGAGTCGACTTTTAAACATGTATTGTAAAATTAAAAACCTATAACTAAATGAACTCTCAAAATTAGCCTACAAAAAGAAATAGTAACCCTTAACCAGCGGGCCGCGTAGGATGTCGGTCAAAATTTTATACAGGGGTGTTGCACGGAAAACAATGAAAAATCTGGTTTCTTTGTTGTTCTTTTGATATCTGACCAGATATTATTCTGGAAAATGACATTACCTTTCACTTAGCCCCATCCTTGCGCTCCTGACAATGACATTGGCCAAAATTTAGGCCTCCTCATGGTCAATTATCTTGTTTCTAACTAAATTTTATGCCTATCACTGATTGGATGAAAGGAACATTATAACCAATCAGAGAATAAAATGGGCTGGCCTCTTGCCCTGCTGGTCAGGGTTTGCTTTTCTCAAAAGTGACGCAACATTATGCTCATATAATGCTCCTAACGCGTCATGAGGTGCTTGAATACATTATCAAGCCTAAGGAGTCATGCAGAAAAACCAAATAGATCTTATTGCTAAAATGCTTTTTCAAAAGTGAAAATAAGTTCATTATTTTCAGGTCATCAAGACAAGTAAAAGGGTACCAAAATCTATAAAATTGGTCAAGAAATAACGAAAAGAACTAAAATTTCATGAAATCCGAGCAACCACCTTTACATTTTTTTCTTATCACAGAAATGTTATTTTCCATCGGATATTGGCGGGATTGGGACCCTTTTCATTATTATCATAAAACGAAGTCCTATAGACATGTAAAAATTTCAACGCAACAAGTCTGACAATATTGTATTTTGAAGTTTCACAATCCTCAAAGACGACATCTTCCCCAAGCTTTGTTGTCGTTTCCTGCTAAATCCGGCTGTCCATCTCTGATTGGCCTTGACCAATGGGTGGCGACCAACCCCAACCACTTCCAGGGTGCGGCCTCAGGTTGCCGATCGGGGTATGGCCTCTAGATAGCTAGCTGCGAATATTCAATAAGCAGCTGCGGACAAAACTGGCGTCAGTCATGGAGGGCGAGGTGGGGCTGAAAGTGGGAAGTCAGCTCTTAGAAAATACCTCAGGTGCCCAACGAAATGACTGACAGGCGAACCGAGGCACCTGTATAAATAACCTCTCCCCGGCTAGATGGAGGCCGTCAGCCCATTAAAGCAGTCTGTCTCGGAAAAGGAAAACTCTGATTTCAAACCATGGGCAGATCGGGCTCACTAACTCAAGAGAGTAGCCGATCTAAGAGTGAATCTCTGGAGTCAATCCTGTCACTCCGGGTCTGGGGGTTGGGCTTGGGGTCAGCAGCCCCAAACCATAAAAAAACCCAATCAGCTACAGAAACCAGAAAAACTGAAGAAAAAAAAACAATGTTGGTGGAAGGAGAGAAGACCCCAGGGATCCGGGCAATCCATTAATCTGGAAAATGATAGACGGTCTTCCAGGACCCTTGGATCTATGACGGACAATGCCGAGAAGAATCCACTATTCAGAAACCGCCAGATCTCCTTAAACCAAAACAAAAAAGTGCATATAGGCGCTTAGAATTTTAGGACGCTTTATCAGACAGGCAAACTGGCACAAACTATAAAGGAATTGGACCATTACAAAATAGATATCCTAGCTATCAGCGAAGCAAGATGGACCGACAAAGGCCAATTGCACTTAGATCGGGACACAATATAATATACTCAGGCAGATGCGATGGATCACATCAAGATGGTGTGGCCCTTTTACTATCGCAAAAAATCAAGCATTCTCTTCTAGAATGGCCCCTCATGGAGAACGCCTAATCCAGGCAAGAATCAATTCCAACTTCGCCAAATTAACAATTGTAGCGTGCTATGCACCGCAAAAAGACAAAACAGACGAAGAGAAAGAAACCTTCTATGATACCCTATCAAGTATCATTTAAAATACACCTCACCATTATATGTTACTAGTACTTGGAAACCTAAATGCAAAAGTGGGGAAGGAAAACACATCAGTAAAAAGTTTTATGGGACGACATGGAATAGGAACAATGAACAACAATGTGGAGAGGTTTCTAGAACTATGTGAGATGGAACCATATTTCACCACAAAGACATCCATAAGTACACATGGATATCCCCAGATGGAATCACCAAAAACCAGATTGATCACATCTTGATAAACAGGAAATGGAGAAGATCTCTTCCAGATGTAAAAACCAAGAGGGGTGCAGATATAGGAAGCGATCACAATCTGGTCATAGCAAAAATATCACTAAAACTGAGGAAGACAAGGAAAGGTGAAAAAAGAAACCAAAAATTTGATTTGCAAAAACTCAAGGACAAACAAATAGCCAAAGAATTCCAAACAGAAATTAAGAACAGATTCCAGCTTTTACAAAATGAACAGGAACTTAATATCAATGATTTCAACCAAGAAATTATAGAGACGAGCAAAAAATTACTAGGACACCCCAGAAAGTACAAAGAACAATGGATCTCCGAGGACTCATGGAAGATAATTGCTCAAAGAAAAGAGACAAGAAATCAATTGATAAAAGTTCATCATCATTACCATCATGATCATTAACAACAGTATTTAATAATCATTGATACAATGAATTATTTTTGTTATTTTTGTTGTTGTTGCTATTATTACATTTTGTGTATTGTCTATTATTATTGTTAGGTCTTTATATAATTGTTTATAGATACTGTCTCTAATATAGTCATTATGTATTTAGATCTAGATCACTAGGAGTGGTGACGTTACAGCCTTCGTCACAAAAACATTTAAAATGTGGGAACATTAAAACAAAGATCACGTGCCTAATAATATAAATAATGACGGATTACGTCATCAAGAAGGAGGTACATGACAATATCTACGCATCTGTTATTGTTGTTTTTTCGAGGAATGAAATCAATAGAATATGTCAACAAAACATAAAAACACTAAATGAAATAAAATTTTTAAAAAAACAACAACAAAAAACCAGAAGCAAAGCTTTGTGGTAAAATTAACAGGTCTGTATGCAGCCTTGCCTGCAGAATGACAGAAGGTATATGATATCATTGATGTATGTTGTTAGATTTGATAAGGGAAAGTTTTGTTTACCATACCTCAACCTCTGTTCATAGCAGCCACCTTCTATATTGGCCACTATTCTTTGTGATCTCGGAATTTACTTCCTGAAGTTTTGAAGTTTTTTAACTATGCAAATAAAATGATATCCACTATATTTTTCCCCATTTTACCACACAAATAAAATCCTTATGCCTATCATATGTGACCTGTTTCTTCGAATCAGAAAATATGTTGCAAATCTGTGTTTTGAGTTATGAGTATCACAAGAAAGCCTATATTTTATATGATACCAAACTTATGAAGATCGGACTTAACATAACAAAAATATGAATAGTATGATGGAATAGGTCGGAAAACCAAGTTTGGAGAAAATGACGATCTAAGATGGAGAGCCATTTTCATCGGTTTCGAGGACAGATGGATAAACAGATGCTAGGTAATTGTTGATTCTATTTACCGATTTGCATTAAATTGTGCATACACTTAGTATATGATAACATCTGACTTAATGTCAAAAATCAACGCTATATCTTTTACATAGGCTAAGTTATATCATTTTACATTAGGCAAGACAAAGCACTTTTTTCTTGTTCAGCAGAAGTGATTTTCCTTGATTAGCTTACATTTGGCTCCATCCCTTGTCTCAACAACACGGTAGATCGCAACATAACTTACATGAAATCAAAGTTCTATTCAAGACTTATCCATATAGGTATCGTGTGATAGGTTTACTATTACATAGTGAAGTAGCAATATTTCTGAAAAGCCACACCCTCCTGTCAAACCATGGCAATTTATATTCATTAATCTTATCTCATGACCACTCATTCGTGTCAAACTTTTGACCAGATGGTCCTTGAATAGGGCATGTTGATAAGAAAAGGGGAAGGGCTTAGTTTTCTATTGATACCCAAGTGGTTCAGCTTGGTAATTGACTTACATCTCAAATTTGTATCTAAAGTTGTCAAAAATTCTGATTGTTGTAATTGAATCTGATGAAACAAGGGACTGAAAATAAATATTTGATTGTTTGAAAGCAACTTTAATCGAACATTTGATGGTATCACTGTTTTTATCTTTAAACCGCTTTAGCTCAAAATTGTCAGTGCGACATATGTTCCGCTTTGAAGAAACAGGTCACATATTTTTCCCCACTTTACCACACAAATAAAATCATTATACCTACTGTAAATAAAATCATTACACCCACCATATTTTTCCCTTATTATCACACAAATAAAATCATTACACCCACCATGTTTTTCCCTTATAACCACACAAATAAAATCATTACACCCACCATAATTTTTCCCTTGCTACCACACAAATAAAATCATTACACCCACCATATTTTTTCCCTTGCTACCACACAAATAAAATCATTACACCCGCCATATTTTTTCCCTTATTACCACACAAATAAAATCATTACACCCACCATATTTTTTCCCTTGCTACCACACAAATAAAATCATTACACCCACCATATTTTTCCCTTTATTACCACACAATTAAAATCATTACACCCACCATATTTTTCCCCTTATTACCACACAATTAAAATCATTACACCCACCAATTTTTTCCCCTTATTACCACACACACCCACCATAATTTTCCCCTTGCTACCTCACAGATAAAATTATTATACCCACTATAGGTTTCCCCATTTTGCTAAGCACCATTATGTTTTCCCCATTCGTTATACAACGTCATAATACCCTTTTCCCTTCATATCCATTTTACCATCCAAACAGAATCATTATACCTTACATCATTTTTTTTTTAGTTTTACCAAGAAGACAGTGTCGTTTACGAACTTTATTTTTTACAATTTTTATTTTTACCAAGCATACAAAATCAGTTACCTACTTCATTTATTTTTCTTCAGTTTTACCAACCAAACATTATCTATTTACTTACTTCATTTTTTTTCAGTTTTACCAAGTAATAAAAATAACTTACTACTTCATTATTATTTTTTTCAGTTTTAACAAGCAAGCAAGAATATTTTATCTAGATTTACTTCATTTTTTTCATTTTACCCAGCAGCAAAAAAATAACAACCCCAAAACCCCAAACAATTCAACAATTCATATCTGCAAATAAATTACTAACAATTGATGTTTTTAATATCTCAATACTTTATTCAATACAGTGGAATGTGGACCTGGTACATTTTATCACAGTGCTAAAAAACAATGTCAGTTTTGTCCAATTGGCCAATACCAGCCATTATCTGGAAAGTACAGCTGTGAGAATTGTCTTTCTGACAAGACAACATCCCAAGTTGGTGCCAAGAGCGAGGATGAATGCCGTGGTTGGTTTAAATTTAGTTAACTTCTCCATAGCTCTTGTGAATTTCAAAGCTTTACTTATTTAATTTTTGAATATATTACAACAAAATCAAAACAGAGAAAGACAAATAATTATATTTCTTAAAAATCTAATTTTAATTGTTGGAGCATTAGTAGCCTAGCAGTTAACACAGTTCAAACCAAAAATATTCTAGTAGGACTCATCACCATCGACGGTATGCTGGGGATTATGGAGAGATCATATCCCACTTGGCACAAAATTTATCGATAACCACAGGTCATTGGTGATGTGTCTTTTGTTAAGACACTGTCAACCTTACCTCACTCAACTGAAGTGTGAATAAGTACCTGGCCATTTAAACAGTTTTGACCTTGTCTGCGTCTTGTAATTGGTCTTATGTGTTCTATGTTGCTGTTGTCAGGGGAGTGTAATAGTCATTGTAAAATGCTTTGAGTAAAATTATGCTGTGGCTATGTGTGCTATATAAAAGCAACTTCTAAATTTTTACTTTTAATTTGATTATCTCAAAACTTTACTTTATACAGTACAATGCAGACATGGTATTTTTTTATCATGATGCTAACAAACAATGTCGGTTTTCTCCAGTTTGCCTATATTCAAAGAATCAATTTACATGTAGAACCCCCAAATTAATTTTATTTGTTTCGCTCTAAATTTAGTTTCAAGTCATTTTTATTTTTTGTTTCTCTACCTAATTTTTTATCATTTCATTTTTTAATCTAGTAAGATGTCAGGAGGGACAATATCATGATTTAGTAAAACAATCATGTGTGGACTGCCTGGTTGGCTTTTTCCAGCCCATGGCTGGACAATACCATTGTGAACCATGCTCAGCAAATACTACTACATTTGGTCCTGGCACCATTTCAGAATCGTCGTGTGCAAGTAAGTTAAAAGCCTTTTCTCTTTATTTCATTTCATCTTCCTTATGTAAATTGATTTGAAGAGCTTTATTACTATACCCAAAGATAATAAAAGGTGGCTGCCTAGCTTTGAATTTCCCAAAACTGTTATTTGAATTATATTTCTTTTATTCATATGGTGATATTGCCCAGCTGTATTTTCAGTTATTTCTGCCTCTTTTTGATAAAATTCTATGGGAGACTTAACTTTTTTTAGATAAAAATGTGTTTTAGGAGTCTTACTCATCGAATCCATATTGTGACTGTCATTTCCAGAGTTTATTCTTCAGACTTCTAACTTGTATCAGGACCAACAATAAAAGTACTTGGTCATCAATGATCATGAAAAATAAGAAATGACCCTCAGAAATTTGTTTAATCAAAATTGAAAAATCTTTTAAAATTAGATTAATATACGATCATCCCTAAAGTAGAGCTTTATAGCCTTTGAAAATACTACATAGTTCTACCTTTTAAAAAATATTTTTCAGATCCCTGCCCTCCTGGTAAAGAGATTGGTGTGAGAAACAGTTGTAATCTATGTCGAATAGGCTATTACCGAAATGTTGAACCTAGTTGTGTGCCTTGTCCCGGGCATCTTGTCACAACCTCAACTGGTAGCATAACTTCTGCAAGTTGCACTGTTGGTAAGCATATTTTTTAAACGTTTTACCCTATAGTAAATTTGCATTGCACATAATAAACACTTTTATTAATGCTATTTCATTTATTTCCTTGAGTCTCTCATCTCTCATCTCATTCCTTTGACTTGAACTGTAGTAGAGGAGACAAGAAGGATGACCTTTATGCCGGAGAGCACCAAACTGGTTTAAATAGACATTTTGATAAATCTATTTATTTATCCTAAAATAATCAATTTTTGTAATTTAGCGGAAAAAGTAGAATCAAGATCTGTTAACCTTGGATGCTAATTTGAATCAATAACAGAGGACAAAAGAACATGATCAATTTATTAAGAGGAGAAATGTAGAGCAGGCCATTATTGTAAACAATCAATGGAAGACAGAATTTCCCATGTTACAGAGTAATTGTCCTCAGGATGTACTCTTTATTTAATTACAAATGTGATTGTTTTGTACCATGGATATCATGTTTTCGTGGAAATTACTCTTTAGCCTATGTCATATAAAGACCCTATTCATGGGAGTAGTTTTACTCTGACCCAATTCTTAAAAGGGGTAAAAGGATGTATGAGGGTCGTTCAGAAACTAATGTGAAAATTATCATAACTTTTGAACCAACCAACAGTTTATTACAGTTTATTAATCTGTAAATGGTGTGCTAAAGCTTATTAAACGCACAATTTTTGCATTGAGTCTCAGCACTGTCATTTAATTCCCCATGTTGATATAACAAAAACAAAATGGCTACCCTCATTAAAAATTGGTCAAGGGTGAAGGTCAGAGGAGTCATTAGATTTCTTCAGACAAATGGATAAAATGAGACTGAAATTCATAAAGAAACTATTGCCACATATGATGAGAATGTTATGAGCAAAATTCAGGTTTATCATTGGTGTAGTTTGTTTAAAGGAGGCCGCACTAGCCTTTGGGATGAGCCACGCACTGACTGACATCGGTCCTCGTCACCTGTTAAAAGATTTAAAGTCCAATAATCGGCAAGAAAGTTAATGGCTAACGATGTACTTCTTGTTGACTTTATGCCTCGTGGACAGAGCATCAATGCTGACAATTACTGTGCAACTCTGGATAAACTTAGAGAAGCTGTGCGGCAAAAGGCCAAACTTATTTTGACTCAGGGCGTTATTCTTTTGCATGATAATGTCACGCCCCATACAGCATTTTTGACAAGAGACTGGTTTCGATGTTATGGTCAGGAAATATTACACCACCTACCCCACAGTCCTGATCTCCCTCTGTCTGACTATCATCTTTTCGGTCCCCTCAAAACACCACTGTGGAGGCCAGAAGTTCGACAAAGATGAAGCCCTCATAAACGAAGTTAACAACTGGATTGCTAAGCTTGGAATTTTCTTCAGGGATGGCATACATTCATGGCAAGTCGTTGGCAAAATTGCAGCAATCGTCAAGGCAACAACCTCGAAAAGTAGACAAATAGTGTGAGGAACTTTGGTATAAGTTTGAATGAGTTACAATAAAAATGTATCAAGTTATAACGATTTTCACATTAGTTTCCGAACGACGCTCGTAGTAGGAATTTAGTCTCATCCAGCTAGATGCTTCAAAGCTTACCATTTTCTTAGATGTAATCAGAGAGCACTGTACTGAGCCTACAAATTGAAAATACATGCAACATTTGATCAGAAATCAATATCATCAAAATAACCGTGCCATGTGGTAATGTTCAAACATCTAAACACTGTATAATATTACGAAAATATAAATACTTTATACCATATTGTGTTAACATGAAATTTTATTAGCTTCATTATCTCCCTACCCCATCCCCCTTTCATGTTCATTTATTAGGGAGAACACATTTTGTCTAAAAATAAGCAATACTACTACTCTGTTCTATGCCATGAATCCTGCATTATTATTCTTGACAATATTTCAAGGTTCAAAGCAGACAATATTAATCAAAACAGATTATAATATTTTCTCACCTTGCCAGCACTCCAAGCATTTTTTGGTGTTTAAGAACATATTTTTTTTATATTTCATTATTCTTTCCTTTCAGCCAACAATCCTCCTGGAACTCGGCGCAAAGCAGATGATCCAAGTATCTTTGAGCCATGTCCAATTGGATTTTATCAGCCTCAGAAATGGCAGTCAACGTGTATTAAATGTGATGACCAATTTAGAACAGATGGGAATGGATCTACATTAGCATCAGATTGCAAATGTAATATTTTGATTTATGTTCTTCTCATTCACCATTAGAAAACTTTTATTTTTTGAAAATTATTTTAATTCATAATTATTCCTTATATTACCTTTAATTCAGATGTGTTTGACAAGAAGAAAAATGAGTGAAAGAACATTCATGAAATTTGATAACAGAAAACCTTTGATAATTGAGTAAACCTTTCTTTTGGCATTTTATCTCTCTCACTCATTGAATTCATCCATTAAAATATCAGATGATTGTTATACTTTCAAAATAAGTTGCAGCAAAAGCAACTTTGTTGCTAGTTCTATTGAGTCTCAAATTCAGGTTGCTATGAAGTCTCTTTTTTTTTTTTTTTTATGTTGTTTATTGTTCGTTTTGTTTTTGTTCTTAATTTTAGTCTTTCTACTAAAGACACAAAATATTATTAATATCAAATAAAATTATGACTTCCCTCACTATTAATCCATCGAATGCAATAGCATCTCAAATAGTATTAAAGAACTGCACTCTACATACATAGAATCAATTATTTGGATGTAAAACATTTCATTATTTTGTTTTTTTTATTGCATCAAATATTGATATCCATTGTTTGTCTTTTGGAAAAAACGTTTTAGGTTTGAGTTCCTGTATAGTTAGATACATTAACATTGGATCTAAGTTGTGAGAAATTAGGGATCTTAATTACATAGAAAATTTTGGAACTTATTTTTCCCCAGTTTTCTGTCCAGCTGGATCTCAGAAGGTAGCTAATAGCAATACTTGTGAGGTTTGTCCCTTGGGAACATATAGAGATGGCTCAAAGCCTTATGATCCCTGTGATTTGTGCAGATCCTTTTACACCACATTGGTTACTGGAGCAAAAGACCAAAGTGCTTGTACACTATGTAAGTTGACGGAGACTACATCTTTGACAAATAGAAAACTATGAACATTTGACACTTTCTCTTTGATGAATTTAGACCCATGAACTGACCAAATTTTGAATGAAAATGAAGACAAAGCATTGAGCTTCACGCTTTCCTCGAGATTAACCCAATTTTCTTAAACAATTTCAACTCATTCTAATTTTGTTTTATGGAATCAGGAATTGCAATGATCCATATTAATGAAAGAGCACGGCTTCTTATCTCAGCATATCATTATTCTTGCAGTTCGATGTTTGAAGGGTACGCAGCCAAATGCTGCTAAAGATGGTTGTGATCCTTGTCCAAAGGGAACTTATCAAAGTCAAGACAATCAGGAAAGATGTGAAGACTGTGGATCTGGTAAAAGCACTCGTTCTATTGGAGCAAATGATGTGTCGCAGTGTCTCAGTAAGTTTTAGCTAGCTTGAATGAGCTATAAGTTATGAGTTCAGTTGCTCGATGAAGCCTAATTTTATTTTGCGATGAATTCCTGATTATAACTTTGTAATATTGTACAAATTTGCTCCTGCATTTGTTTTGTCAAGCTGACAAAAATATTGGCTATTATTATTTTTCTTCTAACTCTTTCCTCTTTTTATTCTTATTCTTCTTCTCCTCCTCCACCTCTTCCACCTCTCATTATCATTATCTTTATCATCATTATTATTGTTGTTATTATTATTATTGTTATTATCACTATAATTATTATTGTTATTATTATAAATTGTCTTTGTTATTATTGTTGATTATTGCCTTTGTTGTTGTTATTATTATTATTATTATTATTATTATTATTATTATTGTTGTTGTTGTTGTTGTTGTTGTTGTTGTTATTATTATTATTGTTATTATTATTATTAGGAATAGTTGTAGTAATAGTAGTAATTTATTAATATTAATACTTGAAAAGACCTGGAAATCATTGAATTTTCTAATCAACAGTAATGTAAATTTGTGCATGTATGCCAAATTTTGTGTCTCTAGATATATATATGTAGTTTTTCTAAAAAGTATGAATATAATTTTTGCCTCATTTTTATTATTATATTAATCATTATTGTTTCTGTTGTTGTTATTATTGTCTTTATTATCTTTATCATGAATATAACATTTTTAACATCATGATTATTAAGATAATGATCACTATCTTCATTGCCACCATCATCATCAATCAGCATCATCATAATATTCATCATCGACATCTTCTCCTTTTCTTCTCATAATCACTTTCTTTTCTTTAACATCATGATTATTAAGATAATGATCGCTATCATCATCAGCATCATCATCATCATGATCATCAATATACTTGTTTATTTTTTTGTCTTTTTTTCTCATAATCACATTATTTTTTCTTTGATCCAGCGTATTGTGATTCAGGAAGACAGTTGAAAGCTGATGGTACTTGTGAACTTTGTCCAGTTGGCACCTTTAAGGACAATTCTATCGATGTTTTGAGTGACTGCACTCCTTGCCCTGATCCTAGCTTTACCACCATTGCAAGTGGGTCAACATCTAGCAATGCTTGCTCTCTATGTAAGTTTCCCAAGGGTTTCTTTAAATCTATCAGTGATGGCATGGACGAGGGTCAGTGTGACTGGGATTGGTTTAATTCCTAGTGTATGTGTTTGGTCTGATATCGTTTCAATGGAAAAAGTCTTTAACAAGATTTTTTTACTCAACCTTGATTTGAAATTAGTTAGGTCAAGCTGGATGTCAAATTTTGTAAAATTACGAAAGATCGCTTATGAGAAATACACAAAGGTTTGACTACTTATATAGTTAATATTGTAATTATGTTGTTGCATCATCACTTCATGGGTTACTTTTTTCAAATGGAGTTTCTCAAACCATTTAGACTGCCACTGTTATAAATCATCATTATCTATCATCACAATTTATCCTGGCTGTCTACCATCACGTTTTCCATGATGGTCAGTGGTCAGTTATCAGACCCTTTCGACATTCACAGGGATGTCTTTTATCACCTTTCCTCTTGATGGCAAAGGGAGAAGAAACGGACTGCAATAGACACTTCAGAATCAATTGGACAATCTTGAATATGCTGATTATATAGCACTGTTATCACATAGTCAAGCACAGATGCAAGCAAAGACAAACCACCTCAATGAGCTTTCTAAAGAAATAGGACTTAAGATTCATCCGGGAAAAGCCAAAGTGCTGAAAATAGGAAAAGTGCCCACAACCAAAATCACCTTGGGAAATACACCTTTGGAGGAAGTTGATAAGTTCACATATTTAGTAAGCATCATAGACAAAAAGGGAGGAAGTGAATCTGACCTTAAGGCTAGAATTGGAAAGGCAAGAATGGCATTCACTCAGCTGCAGAAGGTGTGGAAAGCAAGCAAGGTTTCAGTCAAGACAAAGATCAGACTCTTCAACTCAAATGTAAAGTCAGTACTTTTGTATGGGTATGAAATATGGATAACCACCAAGAACTTGGTCACCAAGATACAGACCTTTGTGAATATATGCCTAAAGAACATCCTTAAGAACAAGTGGGAGGACAAGAAACAATGAAGTATGGAAAAGAGCCGAGTAAACAACCATGGAAGAAGAGCTGGGAAAACGAAGTTGGAGATGGATAGGACATGCTTTAAGGAAATCATCAAGCAGCACCACCAGGCAAGCATTGCATTGAAACCTCAGGGTGCCCGGAAAAGAGGTTGGCCGTAGGAAACATGGAGAAGATGTGTGGAAAAAGACAGAGAACGAACTGTACATACATGGTCTGAACTAGCAAAGATGTCTCGGGACAGATTGAGAGGGAAATCCCTTGAAATCCCTTGTCTGTGGCCTATATTCTGGTAAGTGTGACGGGCAATGATGATGATGCTATATAAATGTTGTGTTAGTGTGCTATCATTATCTTTATATTGAATAAATGGGCTGATAAGTATTTCTTTGAAACTTTCTTCCGCCCGTCCATGCTCGTCTGCATTGGAGCCGTGAGCCTCGGCGGAGGCTCTTGACAGTGTCGCTATAAAGGCCCCTGAGCTCAGCTGCTCTCGCGCGCGCGTTTGAAGGATCATGCGGCTTAATTGGCTGCTCACTTTGCCGGAACGGGAGACGACGGACTCGGTACCCACCGACGTAATTGCGAGCGACTCTATAAGTCTCCGCTAGACGCCCGAGGATAGACCCATCTTAACGTGAGAGGATCATTCTTCCAGAATTCCTTTCCTTCATTTGATTTATTATGGAAAGTAAATCAAAGTAATCAAACGTAATCAAAATGCGTGTATTTCTAACAACTAACCGAAAGTTTATTAGTGATTTTTATCCTTCACTTAATGATGATTTTAAAAGATTGCCATAGAATGACCTACTAACATCCACCAGTGACCGTCAGATAATCAGACACATAGCAGCAGATAGCCAATGGACACTATGCAACTGTCGGTGCTTGCAAATCGGACTACTTTGCAAGCGAACAGCATTAAGTCAAGTCAATTCTAATACTAAGACTTATACCCTGCCAAGGTAAAGTAAATAAAAGCTATTCTCATCCACTAACTCAGCTCAATACTCTTTATGGGAGGTTCCATTAAAAACTGTTACATCCACATTTCTTTCAAATTCTGGAAGCGTGCAGACTTGCTAACTACTATTGAAATGCAATTTCCTTGAACATACTAACAAATTCTGCCTCTAGTCATTTACCTGTACCCTTTTTACAACCGAGTAAGGCAAGGAAGATAGTCTCCCAGTAGTCAACCTGAATTCCTAAGTAAGTCTCCTGGTACGCTAGTGTTGACGACAAAAGTATATAAATTGCATATATATTTGTGTAACATGGTATGTGGTGCTTTCAGGTTTTCTAGTCAGTAACACAAGAGATATATTCCAACTTACAAGCATTTTCTTCGGTCCTTTTTATTTAAAAATGGGGCGCCAGTGACAAGGTCTCGTTTTCATACGTGCAAACACACTTTGTCTAATTTGTAATTAATGATTGATATCTAGCTGAGTTTTGGCGATATTTGTTATTATCGAATTCTATTTTGTGGATAAGAAAAATCCCACTTACCAATGAAACGTGAATATAATAGCAGTATCTATTCACAAGTACATAATTCATCTCTCCATGCACCAGAGAGTTTAAAGAAGGAATGTGGAATTGAATAGTCTGCTATAGTACCCATGCAAAGCGCATTTTCCATTGATTGGTTTAGACTATGAAATAAACTTTTTCTTAAAATCAATTTTTGACTGCAAAGGGGCGAAAGAAAGAGATAAAAAGAAGAATATTGTTAGGGTACTTTTGGGAGGGGAGCGGGAGGGGAGTTGTTAGTGTGTGTATGTGTGTGTGTGTGTGCGTGTGTTTGTTTTGTTTTTTTGTATGTTTGCGTGTGCGTATGTATAACATTGCATTATCTATGCGTAGATGTATGGATGGGTGGGTACGTTGGTGTGTTATCGTTTGTACATGTCATACGTTTTGTACAATACTACCTCCTTGAACTAGCGGGGGAGTGGATAGCTTATTAATTGGTAAGGTGCTTTCCTGCCTAGCTTAATGTCTCGTTCAGGCTTGAATTTGAAATCTTAATTTTCTGCTTCCTCGAGTTTACAGCGTCCATACAGATCTTTTTTTTTTTTCTGACTACAAAAAGGAGATACAGTGGGACACCAATTGGCTAGAGTGGAAGTAGACAAAAATTCGACCATATCTATTCATTTTCTGTGCGGGCCGTATGGGCGCTGTGAACTCGTTCTCATATTCCACCACTCCGCTTTATTCAGGCAGGTGCAACGGTGGGATTGTTTTTTCTTCTGCTTGAGCACTATTCAAAAGACGTCTTTTTTCTGGCCATACAAAAATCTGGTCTGTATGAACGCCGTGGTCACGAAACCTAGGCTTAAACTAAAGCATTGCCACCATGGCTGTGACAAATCAATCAAAATCAATATTATACCTTTTACACCTAGTGGTGCTAAGGTTAGCAACAAAGGCTGCTTTCCATCCGGTTCGGTCTTGCGCCATTCTTGTAAGGGACTCTCGTGTCTGCTTTATTACCCTCATTTCGCTTTCGACTGTCCTTCGCCAAGTTATGACTGTGCACGCCGTCTTAATTAATCGCAAAACAAAATAGATTATCATGTAGTCAATCATGACGTTTTATATTACGTGCATCGTGATAGTATCAGTATATACATAATGCTGTCCTTGACATCGCTTGTCTTTGTATTGTAGGGATGCGTTGCCAGAATCGAATTCCATTATTTATTAGATTATTAAAAATTATATTGATGATTAGATAATCGTATTGTGTAAGTTAACCAGTCATCAAACCACCTTAGGTCTCGTGCCCACAGCGTACATACATACCGGAGTGTTTACCTCTGGCCAGACAAAAGAGATGCAGGGGGACACCTATCAGATAGAACGGAAACAGAAATAATATTCGACTGCTGTGATCTGACTGCTGAGGACAAAGCGAATGATTAAACAATAACGTGGGACGCAGCTATGCATTTTCTATGTGATACTAAATGATTTAATCTTATTTGCACGATTCGAAGAGGGAAGTGAAATACTAGATCGGAAGCTGATATTTAAAGTCATTATCCAAGTGAATACGGTGGATTAAAGCACAATGCATTTGTAATAAGGGGAGATCAGGTATAATGCTTCCACCAAAAATACATTTTATGATTCGGTTGTTATCCAAAATTGAAGAAATATGAAGGGGGAGGAATAAAACAAATTGCAAAGCATCACCATCGTAATCATTTTATAGTGAAACATAAATTTCCCTTTCATAGTGTTTAATCTTCCGTGAATGTATTTATAGTGCTTTGCACATTTGAAACCATTAGGATAAAATATTTCTAAAGGCAAATATTGTGAATGGCAAATAAAGTATAGATCTCTTAAAGGGGACAAAACGTAATGAAATCATATCCAAGATTTATTAGGTTTTCATTCAAAATTGAATCTGTGTTAAATTATTTCGTGGTAGCTTGCATTCTATTGGCCATACAATCGATCCTATCATCACAGCAAATAATACAATTAATAGAATTCATTTTCAAAGAAATAAACTCAATTAATCTCGATGTTAAAGCCTTCTTACTTTAAATCACTCACTTCTCTTTTCCAGAAACGAATCCTTAACACCATCTCTCTCCCAATGGGGTTGACAAACAAAATAATTATTCCTCATCCTATCATCTTATTTTTATCTAATCATTGGCATTAGCGACAAACAGAAACGCCGGGGGAAACACCGAATCCAAAGGCCGTGCTTGATTCAATTTCAACGCTAGGTGACTTCGTTAACCAGTTCCATTATCCAGTGATGACATCTCATTCGCTGTGGCGTTACCGGCAAACAATTAATTACTCCTGGGAATCGGGACGCTGGAGGATGCTGTTATTTGCTCTTTTTAAAGACTTCCTTCATAAGGACCATACGATATCTTATTCACAATCTCATTTTAATGTTAAACAAACCTTGTTTTGCCTATATATTTTATCTAGATTTGTATCTGGAATTTAATTAGGTGGGAGAGGTCCGTAGCGGAATTTTCTTGTACGCTGCGTCCAATTTTATTTAACGGATTAAAATAATTGCTATTTTGCCATAGTCTTGATTCAGATGGTAGTCGTGTCTGTAAATTTCTTATTGGTAATTGTTGCTTCTGATTATATAGAATAAAACAATTGATTCGCATTATAAAATTCGGTACTACTTCAAAAAATGCTCAAAGTTTAAACAACGAACTGACCAAATCAACAGTAAGGCGATATTCATGGAGACTCAAATAAATGTTTCCAGGAAAGAGAGTTGAAAGTTCAAACTCGTCTCTCTCTATCTCTCTCCAAATAACATCATTTCATTTAATATTAGCAAATGTCGCCAACTTTGTGTATGTGCGTGTGCGTGCGCGCGCGTGTGTGTGTGCGTGTTTGTGAAATTAGGTTCACAATCCAAAGGCTACCACTTAAAACACAGAGCGAGATTTCAATGCTGTTCCTTTCTTCGCGGGAAATATAGGATTGAACTCTAATAAGAAATGAGTTGGAAGGTTCAAACAAATATTTCTCGGTATGCTAGGAATGATGCTAGTCAAACGTCCTCTCTTTTTCTGTAAAATGTTTATGCAATGTTCTATCCACCGAATTAGCAATAAGGTAAACCCTGTTTCAAAAAGATAGGTAGTGTACATAGAATTGCATATTGTTGTTTCTGGCCTTTGCTATGGCTGACCATAAATTGAGTTCAAAGCATGCGCGCCATGAACAGACATGACCACACTGCATAGCATGTTCAATCGAGACAGGTGCCAATAATTTTGAATTATTCGAACATCGCGGGAAGTGTAACTTTCATAGCGAGATGCTATTGACACCAACGAACCAGATGATTATTATGCCATAGTAAGAGGCACTAGAATCTGACCTTTCTTCTGCCATACCTGACTGCAGTACATGTGTATCGATATGTACGTTGACCCTTTATATTGTTAGCTCCATGGCAGACGGATGTGATATGCAGAAAATATATTTGACTCAAATATGCTATAGGTACTTGCTACTGGGAATAAAAATCACAGTTTGAAGCTTACAGAGGGTGATGCGAGTGCAATCGTAAAAGTGCTATCGAAGATCCTGGTAAAAAGTACATGAATATTCTTTGACAAGGAATAAAATTCAACGCTCTTTCTATTCGCAGACATCGGGTTTGAAATTGTCTCCGGTATTCCCTATTGCGTAAAGCCCCAATATTTTGAAGAAAAATCATATTATGCGAAAACTATCACCCAAAGGTTTAATTTGCGTTCAAGACCGAGGGCTAAATAACGCTAAGAAAAAGCTAAACAGCATGTCAGGGCTTTCCCGCCAATGATTATTGTGTTATTGAAGGATAATATGAGCTTTTATTATGCATTTGATTATGCAAACGTTTTGTGGTTCAAGAAAACATTAGAGCCTCCCTTTTTTCTTTATCTAATTTTCCCAATATCAATTCATTTATAAACTCTTATTCATGATAATATTGTGGTAATTAAATGTGAAGCCATCGTTGAGTATAAATAGAATTAAAGAAGAAGAATATATCAGCAACTGAACCAGAATATAGACAAATCAAAACACAGTCAACATTTCGATTGAAGAATCTTTATCAAGACAAACAAATAAACAAAGAATTTCAAATTATAATGAAATAGGATACATTTATCTTAGACAAGGGGAATCCATAATGAATGTGGTTGAGTTGCTTATATTCTTGTTCTTTTATTCATGATAATACCTGTGCACGATTCTATTACATATCACCAGCTTTATAATAAGGATGACCAACTTGCAATCTGGGTCAAGGACAGAGTTATTATTGTTTATAAAAAAGAAAAAGATACGATGAATAAATGATAGAAATAAGGAGGTAGACACATAGGTCAGATATATTTTTTATTTATAATTTAATAATTAGCCAAATGAATGATCAAAATGAGCAGCTAATCAAGACATTAATCGGACGAGACGTCAAAAACGATAAAGAGTCGACGGTCTTACCAGGATTGTTGGGCGTTGAGATTAAACCCTTTTTCCGGTTGTCATGAAACAAATTATTGTTATGTATCAGACCGTATTTACCTCAAAAGATACACGATGCATGTTTCATAGCATGAAGGATTGCATCAACAATAACCATTCCTATGGACAATCCTTGAAAGAAGCTCTTTTTCCTTACAATTCGTCTTTCATATTATTATGCGAGAGCATGATTTTACATCACTAAGTCTGCCATGAATGTTAAAAATGCTAACATTAGGTGCAACCTCTTTTGAATTGCAAATCAATTTCTGATGTATACATTACAATGGAGTTTATCCCAAGTCCCTTTAGCTACCTTTGACTACAGAACCTCCCTTGTCATAAAGTAAATAACATATCATATGAAATCAATGCTTCACGTAGTTTCAGCTTGATCAATTACACAAACTCCCATACACAATCTCTCTCTCTCTCTCTCTCTCTCTCTCTCTCTCTCTCTCTCTCTCTATATATA
>JASKDV010175292.1:1804-13180 GCA_032466395.1 Aegires albopunctatus | reverse complement strand
TTCTATAATTTTACAATTAAAAGTGATTTTAATATGATAATACGCCAGTGTACGATGTTCTTCGAAGGAAAAAAAAAGAAGTAAAGTAGATCTACACCACAGCAATAATAAAAATACGAAAATAAAAAGTTCGGACTACGACTCTGTTGACCATGATCTAAATCTAGATCTAGATCTAGATTCGTCTAAATCTGATGCATTCTTTAATAAATGGTCTCCATCATTGCTATCAGAGTCCATATTTATCTCCCTGAGCGCTAATATTACGTGAGCAACTCGCCATCGCAATACAAAGAAGAAAAACGATAAAAATTGACAAAATTCAAACTGAAAAACTGTTAAAACGCTAGATTTGAAAAGAGGCGCTCTAGTAGAAGTCATGTGACACAGTACCTTTTCATATTAATACTAAATTAAAGAGTTCTAGATCCGACAATAAAATTCAGGGAGAATCCAAGTATACTCGTGCTTGGTCAAGTGGCGTAATACACAGTGTACAAGTCAACTCGTGCTTTGTCCACGAAAGTAGGTCACGCCGCACGTGTTATCTCGTGCTGTGGGTAGAATCAGTTAATGGAAAGCAGAAAAGTATGTGATAAAAAAATGTCCATCTCGGCCCAATTTGCTTCTGATGATATCACGGTGACTTAGTGAACTCAATAAAAGTAAAATGAACTGTTGTGAGTGAAATGCGCCTATTTATTACTATTATTTAAAGATAGCAAATATCTTTCCTCTCTCAAAAACATTTTTCCCCAGACAAATTCTGTCATAATCTGCTATCTTTATATATAATGTCCTTGGCACAGGATGTGATGAATGGACACACATTGTACAAATACAGACTAAAGTCAACATGTAAAACCAAAACATTTCAAAAACATATTCAAAATAGATTATAAAAGATGTATTTATAACATATGTTATGAGATGAGCTAAACAAATCTCAAAAACTTGGATGAAATCATATGAATCGAAAGACAGGTTTGGGTAATTAGTATTAACCTTAAGTGAGCTCTTCAAAACAACTGGACATGATTCTTTGCAGTTAATTATTTTTATTTCTAATAAATCCATTTTCATCATTAACAATCTCAAACAACTATACATTATCAGATGTCAATTTCAATGAGAAGTACTGCACTCTAATGGCCTGTACTCAATTAATTTCAATAATAATGAACAGACAAATTAAGCTAAAAAAAATTCCCTACTACTATCAAAAGATCTGCCCTTAGGATATTATAAGATCTATTAAATAAGAGCACAGACAGTAAAGGAAATACATTGTATTCTGTACAATGATTATGCAAACACCAATGGCATAGTGGCAGAGCAGTTAAGCCATTGAACTCACATGCGAAAGGTCGTGGGTTCGAATCTCATTGGAGACACCTTGTTCAACTCTTGGGTAAAGTTATTAACACGAATTGCCTATGTTTGCGGCGCTGTGATAGTAAATACCAAAAGACACATTTCACTTCAGGGATGAATAAGGGGGAATTTTATTTCATTTTATTTTTAATGTGCAATTTTGATAAAGACCATTTTATAGTCCATAATGACATTCCATATTTCCTTGAAATAAATACATAAGCACAATGCATTTTGGAGTTAATCGGAAAGGGGATTTCACCAATTTGTGTAGCACTTTTCTTAAAGTACTTTGATAAAAGTCAAAGAATGTAATACGTGGTGATATTTTGAACAGCTACATTTTTCTAGAGACTTATTGATTTCAACAAAGTTGAAAACTGTCCATCTATACCAAGTGCTTTATCTGAAAAGATCAAATTTAATGACAATGCAATTGGGTAAAAGAAATTAAATTTTGATATGCGTATAAATAATTACAACATCTATCACATCTAGATATCTATCTCAGTAATCAAAACAAGCAAGAATAACAATGTCTTTTTTCTATACAGATTTATCACTTGAAGAAGAGCTTCAAATGATCTTTTCCAGACTTAAGTCAAGCAGTCATTACATTAGGAGGTTTGATATGCACAGCCTAGCCTCAGTTGTATTGAATTAAAAAAAAAAATTTTTCCCCATGTCCACTACTTTGGTGATATCAGGGTTTTCCTAGACTGCCTTGTAAACAGCCAAGGGTTCTTTTAAATGCATATATTATACCCATGGGACCTCTGATATTATAGTCCATCTCCGATAGGACTTGGCACTCTTTATCCTAGCAACTTATGGATAGGGGGGCAGAAGGAAACCCGAAACAAATTTGGGTTTCAAATTCAAGCCTGCACGGGTTTGAACAAGGGACTTTTGGTGTGGTAGCCGAGCGCCCTAACCACTGAGCTATCCGCTCCCTCCCTAGCCTCAGACTCTCTTCTTGTTTCAGTTTCATACAAAAATAAGCCATCAATTGAAAAAAAAAATAAATCATCTAATGCAACTTTTTAAGATGCAGTGTCTTTCAAATTAATTGAAAATCTTATGTCACCCCTATTAAGAGAGGTGAAGAAAAAAATCTGAGTTTCATCTGTAACACAAAGGAAATCTATTTGCATGTTAAATATAGGAACTCCAAGGCATGGGAATCTCTTGAGAAACTGAACTTGTTCAACACTTCACTTTCTTATAAGTAGACCAGCGTGCTTGATCAAATTCTTTTGTAAAATTCACGCTCAAGTTAATGTTTTCCTCAAACAGATGCTCTTTCAATTATCAATTTCTGGTTGAGAATACAAAAATGACAAGTAAAACACAATTCAAACAAGTTTTTAAAAAAACATTTCCTTAAATAGAACAACCTCTCAAATTTGTCTTCAAGCATACAAAGTAAACAATGCCTTAAACTCATTATTTAGTAACAAGCTTTTATTTTAATAGAAACAATTTTAAAATTTGTTTTAAATATATAAATAGTATCTAAAATAGTACTGCCTAAATAAAGTCACTTATTCAATTGGAAAAGCATAGTTACGGTACCAACAAAATTGTCCTGATTAAACTGTTTTTACAGGGAGACAGAGATTGGGGATTTCCCCTAATTAGTTCCTGTGCCGATGCACATTTTTAAGGTGACATATTTTGTAATCTTCTATGCTATCATCTATACATATATATTATAATATATTTTAGAACAGCCAACTACATATGTCACTTCTCCTCCTAAACCAAAAACCCTTTAGTCTTCATTTTTTTGCTAAAAATTTGGCTACATAGTCTAGATCTTAAGTACACTTTGGAAATTTATTTCCAAATAAAACTCTTATTAATTTTTTTTTAAATACAATGAAACAAAAAGCAATTTACAAATAGAAACGAAATGATACAGTGAAACAATACAAAGTTACCATTCATATTTTTTACCCTTCTCAGCAAAGTAATGAGCTTTCAGCTGTTAATTGTTCATTGTTATATTTTGTTTGATAACAGTGTAATCGAAGCCAGACATGATGCTACCATTGATTGTTAATTCTACATCCACATAATCTTTTTCCCGAGCAAAGCCTAGCACCAAGCTAGTCATCGTTATTTCGAAAAATAATTGATAGATGTCTATTGATTCATTCAAGGATAACCAGACATATGTCTACATCACTTACACCCCATCCTTTATTCAGTTTGAATATTAGTTTGAGAAATAATAGTCCTTAAATAATTATGAATAAGGCAATCAACAGAATGTTATAATTTTTTTATAATCCATTAGACAATGGGAACCAAGACTTGCATGTTGACAATGATTTATTATTATCTTCACACTCCATTCCTCTCCAGTTCCAAAAACAAACAATAATCTAAATATATTTTGCCAAAATATGAACTAAGGTAATATTTAACGGGAATCACAATTTCTAGTTCAGTCAAAAAGATACAAACCTTCAAGGCAGTCATGGAGTGAGTAGCATGCAATCCTAAACTACGAAGCACTACTGCAGGTGTAAAGTCTGTACAATAAAGACGTTGTAGGGCATCTATGACCATGGTCACAGGCACGTTATGACGCTGTCTATCTGTTTCATACTGAAGAAGATGTGTCAATGAACCTGGTGAAATGAAATAGGAGCAAGCTTAAGTTAAGAACTGTTGGTATTATAGAACCACTAAAATTCATCGAGTTATAAGTCAGCATTTGCTAAAACAAGTGAGTAGTTAAGAACAGCATAGAGCAATACATAAATAATCCTCCACAACAACATGCTAAAATTAGAAACCTTCTATGGTAGACGATCCTTGTAAATTCATGGGACATACCCTTTCTACTACATTTTGGAATCTTTCTCAAAGTACAGTGTATGGCTACCGTAAGCTAGGCATCCTCAAAAAGGGAGGAAGCAGCATCAACAATATATGTGTAGCACCCATGCTACCATTTCAATCATTGAAAGAATCTACAAGCTATGTTGGACATTATGTCAAATGCCGGTGAAAAGAAAAGAATGAAAGAAAACTGCAAGTATGTTGAAAACAAAGATGGAACGATACTCAAAATGTGAACTGTCAAACAAAGGTGTAATTCTCAGGCATTAAAGGAGCCCATGGGGAAAAAGAAAAAGGGGATGCCCTTCAACATCATAGCAAAGAACCCTGGATCTAGAGACAAGAGCAGCCAAAATTACTTGGGATGAGATCACGACAAAGGCCCAAAGCAGAGCCCGATAAAAATCCATAAATGATACCCTAAGCTCCTCAAGGAGATGAAGAAGATGAAACAAAACAAAAAAATAGCCACAGACACATACAACAGATTTTTTAAGAAAAACAACCACTAACTCCTTGAGTACATAAGGGATTTCCAAGGTTAGACCAAAGCATTTTATAGCTTTCCTTTCTGTCCGTTTCTCAGTACTTATAAGTTTTGCAAAGTTCAAATAGTCATTCTATACACAACTCGTCCTAATTACCCAACTCATCTCCCATAATTACATAAATACTTTTTTTTGTAACTTAATCATACTCTGAATGGAGCCATTATGTAATTTGTTAATTAGGGCGATGTCCAGAGTCGGAAAAATCTGCTAGGTGTCAAAATGCGCACTTGTACCAAGTATGAAAAATTGGTTTAGAGAAAAAATAGAGTTAACATATAGGAACTAAGATTCATGTTCTGTTGAATTTTACCTTTGGTAAATTGTCCTCTATGGGTGTGAATGGTTGTCAATAAACAAAGAGGGAGAGAGAGGTGAAGTGAGGGTTGCAAATAGACAATTCTTGCATAGAATACTGAACATTGTAGAAAGGAAAGATACCTAATGAAGGTCAGGGATGGAACCAAGCTTCGAAAAAAAAAAACCCTGAACATTTACGACATTATAAGACTAATTTAAAATTTAAATACATCTGATCTACATGAAAAATCTGGAAGATGTTCCATCCCTGGAAGGTATGCATGAGGGGCAGAAAAACTTATGCCATCTGTAAGAGGCAATTAATTCAAAGTACATGATTGCTTTGTGTGAATGTCAAGACAAGATAACATAAGGTAGCCAAAGAGAGACATAATTTTAGATCTGCAGGAAAGAAAAAGATGAGAAGGGGATTGATCTCAAATATTTATCTGTAGCAGACCTGGTATCAGTGGCCTAGAGATTAATATAGTTCAAATATGCCACTAAAGACAATGTTGTCATTGTCCAAAAGATGCATCATGCTTGACTGGCAGCAAATCTTAAAGCAGGTATTCCATGTTGCTGTTGGTCAGGGTGTAATAATGTTTGTAAAGCGACATGAGCATAGCTTTGCCATATATGAGTGCATTATGACAGTGACACTAGTGACAGCAACTTTTACCTTAATAAAGTCAACATTCATCTTATCAAAACACATCAATACACCCATAACTACTACAGATCAGCTATAGAATTTGAACGAAGCATACCTGGATCAGCACCATTTTTAACAGCATTAGCAAGTACTTGTGTTAAACTTGCAACATCACCAAATCCAAGGTTTACACCTTGACCAGCAAGAGGATGAATGCGGTGGCCAGCATCCCTATTCAAATCAATTATTTAGCAAAGTATAAAAATTCATCCATTGAATTTATTTATCATAAATTGTCAATTGAAGTTATTTTTGTTTGCAAAACCACTAGCTATCATTCATATTTTACAAAACTATTATACCCCTAGTTTCACTTTCAAAAATCAATATCTGGGATAATTTTTGAATGGAATGGTGAATGGATGCCAAAATTAAGGAAATAAAAAAACTTATATCAATTGGTAACACATTGCGATGGGACTAAATATTGTACTAGAAATACAAATTGAGATATAAACTCTAGCAAAACAAATTTGATAGCCCATTAGAAAATCTTTCCCATAATTTGAATTTCCCATTTAAAAGCTGTGTTGTTGGTAACTTGTTCTCAGGGGAAATGAAAATTGGAATAATATAACAATTAACAATAATTGTCAAGCATTCACAGAGGAATGACTGATGAAAAATAAAAGAATATACCCAATAAGAGCCACTCTTGGCCGAACATAGTTTGTTGAATGGATTAGGGCCAAGGGAAATGATGCTCTGGAACCCTCTCTGACGTTTATCACAGTGGGAGGCAATTGGCGCATTTGATCTACACAATTAGAAATAAAGATAAATTGAAACCATGAAAAGGATTTAAGTCATTCAATAAGTGATTTTTATATTCTTGAAGTTCTTTTACTTTAATACTCATATTTTTTACATTCAAGAATTTAAAAATTGCTTATTAAATGAGTGCTGTTCAAAACAAAGGTAGTAGAATGCTAAGCAATGTCCTCTTGTTGCCTGATAACATAAGGCCACATACTTCTGATCAGACATAGACACTTATCGAATCTTTGAAATGGAAACAAAAATAAAACAGTGCTGCTTACATGAAGTGACTAGGAAAAAAGCATTTTGAGCAGGAGGATGAAATGAAATATGGAATGCTTTATTTTTTTCACATTTCTGGTTCTATCAGGAAGGTATTTCAAAACGGCTGCCACATTATCAAAAATGTTTTGATCTAGATAGTGATTGCATAGAAAAATAGATAAATGTCATGATTTAAAGTCAATTTAACAACAAGTTTTTACTTTATATAGACTGTAAAACTCAGGACATTTTTAAGGATCACCCTATATAATTCAAGATACTGTGGCAAACCTTACCTGAAGCATTTGAGGGTAAGAAAGTTTTCAATAGATCCAAAGCTTTGCTAGCAATTTCACTTTTGTCCCTGTCATTCCACTGCAATGCAAGTTAAAGAATGATGTTGATTAACAAAGGCTTAGGATAAATATACTTTAGAAAATCAACCACTGAAGATACAAAAACATCATTCCTTTACGGTGCTTTACGAAAATTAATATCACCCCCAAATGTATTGCCCACATTTTAACAAAGTTAATAAATAGAATTTTATTGTGAAGAAAACGGTATTACTGGAAAGGAGTGTTCAATTTGCAAATAATAGGTGTACTTAACTCAGCTTCTTTTCAAATTCAATCAAATGTCTCCTTACCAGCGCATCATTCACAGCATCTACAAAAGTTTCTGCAGATAATTCTTTTAAATCTTTAGCATGCTCTGAAGTTGTAGTCCATACAAGAGATGATAGACTGTCACTCAACTAAAAAAAACAATAAACCAAATATTGCTTTTAATAAAATTATAAATACAAATGACATTACTAATCAGTGTTCTGATGGTGAATATATCATCTCTAATAAAAAAATATGCAAGGACGTAATCATTACATAATATTTCATTTGGTTATTGTTTTCATCAGTGACAATATCAGCTGTCCATAATCATAAATTTATTACTCTAATGCCTTTCAATAGTCTAAATCTCATCTATAAAAATAATTTGTTAGTTATTTGGAGTTTAAGGGCTCTGTCAACTACTAAGGTCATCTCAGACCCATGGAAAAAGTAAGATGTTAGGTTAGTGCAAAGATAAATACAGAGGTAGAAGGAAATAAATTTTAGAAGAGGGAAAAAAGTTACCAAGGAGGAAAAGAAGCCCTTATAATAATAAATATAATAACATAATATAATAATAAAGATAATTGGATGGAGAAATGATTTACAGGAAACAAAAAAAGCATCATCTCCCAAAAACAAAATAAAAAACGATGGCCATCAATCCCCAAAATATTCACCGTAAAGACCACCCAGGATTTTCCTAATGCCCTTTGTATACAAAAGTACTCAGTTCTTCTTCCACCTAGTAAGTAACCCCGATAGTATTTTTAAGTCGAGCAATGCACACAAATGGGGAATGGCCACCAGGTATATGCCTCCCTTCCTCTGCAGCAAACCCTCCCCCTCCTCTGAGGGACAAAAAAGCCTGATAGAAGATAGAGGATAGATAGGAGAAGAAGCTCCCATTCCCTTGACTGCCTCTTATGACATGCACATGGGGAAAAAGCAGTGGTCATATTCTTTCTGCTCGACTGAGGACCCAGGGAACCACACAGGGTCATCTATAAAATAGTACATTCCCCATGCTGTAAACCACAAAGTTTAATGGAACGTATGAAAGGTAAAGGCTACCGTTTCAAACAAGGAGAAGAACTTTCCTTGACAGGACAACAAATTAGATCTCATTTGGTGGGCGGAAAATCTACTAGCAAAGTATTTCATTATTTTTATGGCTTGCTTTTTTCAAAGCACAGAGCTTCTATAACACTTTACAACTTCGGGTGAAGGTTCAATAAAGAAAAAGATTTAAACCTGACTGAGATTTGCGATGTCATCACAAAAATCTGTAAAACCAGATGACTTAATGCATATTTCTCATTCACATTTAAATTTGTAGAGCATGGTAAAATTGAAAGTAAATACAAAGTAGAAAAAACAAAGGCCCAAAAGAGGCCAGAGAGCAAAAGATGTTTTTCATTGAGCTTATTAATTTGATGTGATTAACCAATTTCTTCTTATGGAAACCTGAAGCAGGTCATGCCACTATTAGACCAAGGGAAATAACAAATATGTAAAATATCATGTTTTACATGAAACATTTTTTAGGCTTAGGCACAAACAGTTATCATTTCAATTTATCAAAAATCTGAAAATACCACATCTGCATGGAAAAATACACCTTTCATTTGATAACAACTTTAGCATATGCAACATTAAATTTGATGATGAACAACTTTATAAGGCATACTTCTCTGAAACAGATTGGACAAATTCTAATGTGATAGATTAATGGGGATAATAATACGGTCAATTCAAATAATATATCTACATAAACAATGATAAAAAGCACATTTTTACTTGTTGCCAATGGTAAAACATTAGACAAATGAATGAAGATTCTAAAGGTGAATAACTATGATAGGCACTTGAACTTACTGGTAAAAGAGCTAAGGGACCAGTGGGCAAGAATCGTTGCCAAGCAGTGTTGTTTACTTGGGTCTGGATAAAATAGACATTGAGAAAAAAAAAATGTATAAACCTGTTGATATTTAAGATGAAAATAATAACAATAAAAAACTCATCAAAACTACTTGATTCCTTTCCTTATTGATGCCGCAATGCTCAAAATACCAACAACAAAGAGCCAAAATGGTGACTGTTCATCTCTCTATATATACTATTTGGCTAAAACTAAAAGTCATAAAACACAGCCCCCTCCAGTCATAATAGGCGTCTAAACTACTGAATGCTTTAAGTTGAAATTTTCCATGATAATTCGTGTATGTCCCGAGCATGTTTACGACCACAATTTATTATTAGAGATCAAATGGATTGTGTGCACCTATTACAGCATTTTTGTTTACGACTTTATTGATGACATGCTGTGTATGATAGTATAATTATTGTTTGCGTCTATAATATCTCGACAATGTGGCCGAGTGGATAAGGCGATGGACTTTCAAATTAACGTACCGGGTTCGCCTCCCATTTCGGTAGATGTTTTATATATACTTTTTTTTAAATTATTATTATTATCTTTATTTTTAAGTTTAGGCCTAACCACTTCTTATTTTGGCATTGCTATTCTTATTGGCTCGGTAGCGTTTTGAATCATATCATTCTTGTTGTGGTGTATTGTTTGTTTATAAGTTCTAAGTTTGAATAGTCATCTTTCTCTATCAGATTGAAGTAGGTAAGTAGGAAACAAATTTTTAACATTTTCCCCGCCTAGTCACTTTCTTCTTCCTTCCTTATTTACAATATTTAGATCTACATTTCTATTATCAAATTCAAATGAAAATCCATTCGTGCAACGGGAGTTCAGTTTGTTGAATTTAATTCAATACTTTTTAAAAAACGTTTTTTACTTTTTCCATCCGTTTGTACCTTGTAGTGTCAAGGGGGAAAGCAAACGTCTTTCTGGCGTCAATGTTAACGCCTCTTGCCTGGACATGGTGTGTTGTAGTAGTCATTCTCGCACTCCTTGTTTCCATCTTTTTCTTGGTCTTCCTTTTTCTCTTCTAACCATCGAGACTTTGGTTATATGCTTTGGCAGCTCGCGGGGTTTTCTGGAACAAGTCTGATCAGATATCCGAACCATTTCATTCTTTTGTTTTTCGATGCATTCAGAACAGGGAGTTGGGACAACTTATTCTGTTATTACTTCATTCCTAATTTAGTCTCAACTTGTGATATTTAGGGTTTTTATTAAACATCTCATTTCGCACGTAATATTTTTTCTGTTGATAACATTGGTTCATAGTCCATGTCTGGAATGGCATTTGTTCATAGTCCATGTCTGGGATGACATTTGTTCATAGTCCATATCTGGGATGGCATTTGTTCATAGTCCATGTCTGGGATGGCATTTGTTCAAAGTCCGTGTCTGGGATGGCATTTGTTCATAGTCCATGTCTGGGATGACAATTGTTCATAGTCCATGTCTGGGATGGCATTTGTTCATAGTCCATGTCTGGGATGGCATTTGTTCATATTCCATGTCTGTGATGGCATTTGTTCATAGTCCATGTCTGGGATTGCATTTGTTTATAGTCCGTGTCTGGGATGGCATTTGTTTATAGTCCGTGTCTGGGATGGCATTTGTTCATATTCCATGTCTGTGATGGCATTTGTTCATAGTCCATGTCTGTGATTGCATTTGTTCATAGTCCGTGTCTGGGATGGCATTTGTTCATAGTCCATGTCTGGGATGACATTTGTTCATAGTCCATGTCTGGGATGGCATTTGTTCATAGTCCGTGTCTGGGATTGCATTTGTTCATATTCCATGTCTGTGATGGCATTTGTTCATAGTCCATGTCTGGAATTGCATTTGTTCATAGTCCATGTCTGGGATGGCATTTGTTCATAGTCCATGTCTGGGATGGTATTTGTTCATAGTCCATGTCTGGGATGGCATTTGTTCATAGTCCATATCTGGGATTGCATTTGTTCATAGTCCGTGTCTGGGATGGCATTTATTCATAGTCAATGTCTGGGATGGAATTTG
>JASKDV010175282.1:0-10903 GCA_032466395.1 Aegires albopunctatus | reverse complement strand
ATACACAGGTGTTAGGGATCTTAAGAAATGCATTTTTATCATAATACTTTTAATTATACACAGGTGTTAGGGATCTTTAAGAAATGCATTTTCATCATAATACTTTTAATATTTCACAGGTTTTAGGGATTGAAGCATGTGGACGATTGGTTGATGCGGCAGTTAGACTTAAAAATGATGGCCATGTCAAACTTGGAAATGGTAAAAATGTTAAATTGGATGACGATTATAATCTAGAGCGAATTAATTTTAAACAGGTATGCATTTCCTCTTCACTTTATCCTCTTTTTACTATTACAAATATAGAATATAGATTATTCTTTCTTTTTTTTTTAAAGATAACATTGTGATTGAAGCCATTGTTTGAAGAAATAAACATAATTATTTTTAAATCCATTCCTGTAACATTTTTAAGTAAAAAGTTAAAGTAAAGAGTGTTCTGATATAGCACGTTCTGACTGAATGTGGTCAATGAGGATAACAGAGTTTCCCTGGCAGTCCATTGCAATCCAAAATCCTCCTCAACCCCTGGGAGGCATACAGGGGTGCAACCCGATGAAAGGAGCTTAGCTCTAGCATACCGACAAGATCTTTCTCGGCATATAACCAGGTACCCATTTTATACCTGGATACCGTGAGGAAATGCATGTAAAGAGTCTTTTCAAAGAACTTAACATTGCGCCCAACCAGGATTCAAACCTGGGACATTTCGATCACTAGCCCAAATGTCTACCACTAGACCATGATGTCATGTCATATTATTAGTGTTTCCTGGATGTTCGTCATTTTTCATCTTTCAGATGTTTACATACATTTTCTGGATGGACAATTCTCTTCTTTTAATGCCCTCATATGTCTACATATTTATTTAATGATCGTGAATAATTATTTTTATAAACAGCTGACTTGGATTCCCAATGAGGTGGAAATTCATGACCTTGTACTGATTTCACATCTTGACAGGGTGCAGAACGCAAAGGGTAAAATATGAATTATAATTTCTCATTTTTTCGCACCTTTCTTTAATGAAATGTAAAATCTTACTTAGCAATGATATATATATATATATATAAAGAACGACAGAAAGGGAGGAAATAAATAGTTTTAAAAGGTTTTTGACAATAACATTACCTTTGGGGGCTTACAGTACTTACACGTGTTATCGATGTCATTCTATAAACGTATAACTATAAATTTTCTGATTTTTGAAAGTCTCTCACCTCATTTTTAAAGAAATAAAATTGGCCAATAGAAAAGTATAAGATATTGTGCGTCTCATTTTGCTACTCTAAACATATAATATAAATATATAAATATAAATATAATATAAATATTCAAAAGGCCAATACTTGGGCTCCACAGGGATGTGTACAATTTATACAAATGATTTTCAAAGTGAATAAAATTTTCCAAAACTAAAGAAATGATTTTTGACTTTAGGAGAGAACGAACCCAGATAAAACCCTTAATGATCAAAGGAGAGACAGTAGGTAAGGTACAGTCATATTAATATATAGGATTGACTATTGATGACAAACTAAATTGGAATATACATGTAAACAATATCATCAGAACAATCAATAAAAGAATGTATTATCTTAGAAAATTAAAATCCTTCAAAGTCCACAAGAAAATCATGGGTATATTTTACAGTGCAAGTATCAAAAGTTTGATTCTTTTTGGCATAAGTTGTTTTGGATGCAATTTACAACTTACCCAAATAAACAAATTCGACAACATTGTGAAAAGGGCAGCAAAGTTTACAGGCGGTGCTCCATTATTGTTTCAAAATTTGCCAAACCAACAGGCAAAAGAAAAAGCTAAGAGAATACAAAATGATAAGAACCATCCTCTATATAAAGAATACAGAAGATCAGGAAGAATTAGTCGTCTCCTCTCATTAAAATCAAAAAGGCTTTTGTTCCCCTTTCTTCTAAATGAATAAAGAATATCAATAATTTTGAACTTCACAAACGACTGAAAGTGACATTGGCAATGATGAAAATGAAAATAATGCTAATGGTAATGAAAATGATAGTGATTGTATCAATGATAATGTCGATGATAATATGAATTCTATTAATACATAAACAATTGCTATTATTGCCATTGATACTTTAATCAATGATTGTCAAATGTTTACATTTCTATGATATCGTTATTGTTATGTATTACTTAGTAAAAAAATTAATTTGCCCCGATACACATTGTATTGTAATGTTATAAAGCATTGGATGTGAATGTACATTGGAATATGAGTGAGTGTGTGTATGTCTGTGGGTTTTTATAAACATGACCATAAAACATTCCTTGTCAAAACGAGATAAATAAAGATTCTGATTCTAATAATTGTGTCTCCCCCACAAAATGTCTTATTTTGCTCTTATACATTTTTAAAATTACATCGACGATGTGCTTATAAATAAGACGAAAGTACGGTCAAACAGATTGTAATAATAATCACTATGAGGATAAGAAAGAAAGGGCATCAACAGCAATCATGAACATGTATGGATTGTTCATAGAAAATCATGACAAATTCATGATACTCAACATTAGGGATTGAAATAATCAACCATTGAACTAGTTAACATAAAATCAAGTCGAAATTAGGCCTTTCCTTATAAGGTTGTATATTGGTAACATTTATGACATTAAACTGGAAAAATGTATCGTGGTTGTTTTGATTTTGTTTTTGTTATTCCTTTGCTGTTGTTATTGTTGTTGTTGTTGTTGTTGTTGTTGTTGTTGTTTTGGAAAGTAAACGTTTTCTTTAACACAACTGCAATACTTCACTATTATTGTAAATTATCAATGACCCTTTTTGTGAAGCATTAACAGCATTGAATTGAATTGAATTGAATTAAAATTAATGGAGTCCTTTGTGTTTTCCTTCTATCCTTTCATTCTTTTTATCAACAAATTAAAAATACAAAAGTGTTTAAATTCATATTGATTCTCTTCTCGTCCTCTCAGCCTGGCTGGTCCGTCTTTGGGAGATCACAAAACCTAATGGACTGTTGGTTATTGCAAGTAAAGATGGCAAGTGGAACAAAGAAAGATTGGAGCATCATCTGCACAAAAAGTAAATGTTTAGATTTGCTAGCAGCAATGAATAACCCTTTCGTATGTAATTGAAAATGAGAGTATAATGTGTTTTATTAAAAAGAAGAAAGAAATGAGAAAAATAAATACTTACCTAAAACACTTGACTCTGCAAAAGTTTAATGTCAAAATTTGAATCTAAACTTATACACATTTTAATAAATATTATTTGTATCCCTGATTTCCATACAAAGATTATTTTTTTTAACCAATAGATTTTCATTCTTAATTCTATGCCTCTAATGCTTTTATTTTTTTTTTTTTTATTCAACATTTCTCAGGTTAACATGTGTGAGTGTTCAAGAGATTCCTTATGAAGATAGAGATAGTGAAGAAACAGCTACAGTCACTCTTTGGAAGCATAAATAAAATGGCTGCTACAATCATTTATTTTTTTCAATTTTGATTTTATTGTCAAATCTAATCAAGAGTCAAAGGGTGTACATTTTTTATTTAATTTGTCTTACTTTGATTTTTATTGATAATAATAATTCACATCAAATCATTTTAAGCCTTTAAAGTGAGGAAATGATATGTCATGTCTCAATTTCTAATAGTACATAATTATAGAAAAAGATTTCTTTGTATCAGGCAAATAATCTGATTCACCTCATGAAAACAAGCTTGGGGTTTTGGTGTGTGTTTTTTTTTTAAGATACAGGAACCAAATTTTGTTGGCAATATAATGACAAATAATTTATGCTCAAATAATTGTTATATTTGAAACAATTCAATATGGATGTATAATATGTTAAATGCCATTTATTTTAATATTTATATGGAAAGAAAATATATAAATCCATTATATACACTCCATGAACATATTTTTGTAAACAATTATACTATTTTTGTCTTTTATCAATGTTGCTATTTCGGTTTGTCATTTTAAAAATCATTTATTTATTTGTTGTTGTTGTTGTTGTTGTTGTTAAAATTCATGAAAATCAAATTTAAGACATTAGGTCAATAGCTTTAGCTATTGCACTTGTATTATATAAATAACTGTACATAGTATATATTATGATTTAATTTGTATATTGCAAATTACAATACCACCATTTATAGGTGAGATGTGAATTTGGATATTGAATAATGATAATAGAAATTTTATCATTGGAAAGAGAAAACTCAAGAGAGAAATAAAACAAAACAAGACATACTAAATTTTATAAACTATGTATGCCTGTCTATGGTTCTCACGTCATCTTCAAAGATAAATTGTTGCTACTTCTATCTTGCCTTCCAAATAATATGTTGTGTGTGGTTTGTTGTTTTTTGTTAATAAAAAGTGGAATTAAAAACGGAAAGCTTTCCATAATATATTCTTGCAACATAAATAAAATCTACTTTTTCATATCTTTTTTATGATTTCAAGATGTTATTACTTGTATTATATTAATATGCAGACTAAATCAATTTAATCTAAATATGCCTTCTTTTCAAGTTTACCGTATTACCGCTCACGTTGGTCTCATGACATATATATGGTATTATTGTTTTTGTAATATTTTTTGGATTTTTTTTTGTTTTTTTGTTTTTTTTGTTTTTGGTTTTTTCTCTACCTCTATTGACACTTTACAGTATTTGAATCATTCCTTCCGCATTCTTTAAATAGACCATATTGGCCGTATTACTAGCAATAACATAATTTAATTTTTGTCAGTACTGATATCCCATATTTTACTACTGATATTGGTGTTAACTCACGATACTACTATTTTTATTATGAGAATGTATCTTTGAGTAATTTTCAATAAATGAGTCAAGTCTGATGGTATGTGAGAGTTTGTGTGTCACTTTTTTTCTTTCTTTTTTCTTTTCTTTTTTTTTCTTGCTTGTTTTGTTTTGTTGGGTTTTTTTTTAATTTTTTACTTGTATGTTTGTTTTATTGAAGGCTTATTGATACACCTTTTATCTTTCAAACCGTCTGATAGATTTTAATGTGACGACAAGATCATTGGCATTGAATTGGACCTTACAAAAAAAATTTTTCTCTTTGGGTAAATTTACTGATTCAAAAGTAAGCTTATTAACGATCTTTAAAAAAACAAACAATGAAGATGCCTGGTACCATAAATTAGTAGTTCTACAGTAATATTTTGAATACAACATGTTTCATGTCATTTTACCATAGTATTAACACACTTTAACATGTTGTGCATGGCATTAACGAATGGTTGTGAGCGATAGTCATGATAACAAAAAGTTGATTTGCAGCGCGCCGAAAGGAGTGAATTCACATTCCACCCACATCTCTTTTTACTCATATTAATTACTCACAACATAGTGTGAGCAGAACATGAATGGAATTGGTGCATGTCGGATTGTTTTGAGTGAAAACTGAGTTGGATGGAATGAAAATCCTCAATGTTTGCAACCTTAGGTCCGAGACACAGTGCACTCACAGTGGATACAACTTGACACTGATTCCTCAACGACGGTACAAAAAATCTATGAAACCCTTATGGCCACCACACGCTTGCAGATAAAATTGACGGATTTGGTCTGTCAGTAAATAAAGCCTCGATCATAGTGGCAAAATAAAGACGATATTTCTGGGGAAAAAACAACCGTAATTTGCCTTTTTATGCATGGATTTCGCTCACACCAGCTCGTTTGCTGTTATCGAATCTAAAAAATATATTTCAAAGAGCTAAGTTAAGTCATGATGAAGTAACTGTTTGCATGTAGTATGTAATACTTTTTCTCAGAAACAATCTGGATCATTCTGTCATGAATCGCGACCTTACTGAAAGATCACCTTGAAATATTATCATTTAAGATTGCCGAAGGCTATTCACGTGGAGAGTTCATACAGAAATCAAAACAAAACCTCTGGTTTGTTGACGACCCTCTGAAATCAAGCAATGCCAATGGTTTGTTTTGATTTTAAATTGAACTTCGCACGTGAAAAAAATTGAGCAATTGGTAGATCGTCCCAGTAATCTCTCGGTAAGGTTGCGACCACAATAGTAGAATAATAATGACCACCGAGCTCCTTATAAAAGAAGTCGATTTCAATTTAGCCTTTGAAACACTCCACTGACCCCGACTGGCAGTAAACTTTGCGTTGGAAAATTCGCATCGCTTCACTAGATCTAAATATAGACACATGTTTATAATTCTTTGTAGAACCACAGGACAACAAACACAACATACTGAACGTAATTCACACATATTTCTTGGTGATTGGTGGACTAGAATCAAGGATTAATCACATCACTGAACCGTCTGCTTTTATCGGATCTAAGCTACATGTATCTCAACCATCTTATTATCGAATCGGTCTACATCGTCTGATATATTAGCGAATCTAACAACAAGAGCGACCTTCACCAAACAACTTCACTTACGAGACCGTCTTGTGTGATCTGATATGAAATATTTAAAAAAACAAAAACGATTAGAGATTGCACTCAATATCTTCCAACAGGTCATTGACCGGTCGAGTGGGTTCTAACCGTGGAGTCAAGCCGACACGCACTACGCAGATAAAATGGCAGCTTTGGACTGTCAAGCTATAAGGTCTCGATCATAGTGGCAAATTAAAGACCTTTTTTCTTGAAAAAAATAATGTGTTATTTGTCTTGCACTGCAAGAATTTCACTCACACCACCTCGTGTTGCTGTTAACGAATCTTTTAAATTCTGTCATGATGGAGTAACTGGTTGCATGTACTAACCTATGTATCCCTTTTATCCTGAAAAAATATGGGTCATTCTGCCGTGTAATTGCGACCTTACTAAGACATCATTTTTAAACATTTTCATTTACGATTGCTGAAGGCTATTCACGTGGAGCGTTCAGCCAAAATTCAAAACAAAACCTTTGGTATAATTTGAGGACCTCCTGAAATCAAGCCCTGTCAATGATTTGTTTTGATTTTAGATTGCATGCTGCACGTGAAGTCTTAAAGCGGCCCATACACGTGAAGTCTTAAAGCGACCCATACACGTGAAGTCTTAAAGCGGCCCATACACGCACATATTTTTTGTCAAAAGTTTTGGCGGCAAATTATTTGACCATATTTTTATCGTGTATGGCTGATATTGATGTCCTAAAAGTATTGATGTCAAATTTTTTAGTATGAATAAAAAGAATTAAATATTTTTTGCGCAAACCGTCAAACCGTTGGTCCGTCCATTGCGAGGTCTAGGCACAAACTGATGATTGCACAATATGCTTTGAGCGTGAAGGGCAAACGTCAAACTGTCAACGATATTGAGATCAATACTATTGATGAAAACGTTTGTGCGTGCATGGGCTAATTAAGCAATTGGTGGATCGCCCAAGTCTCTCAGTAAGGTTGCAATCATAGTGGCAGAATGATCCCGACTTTTCCTGGAAATAAATAAATGTGTGTACTCAATCCATCGTGGGTTTTAGCCTCGCTCGCTTACATTGACACTTCGAGAACTCGACAAAAGTAAGAAGAGCCGTTGTAATTGAAATTCGTGTTTCACATGACAGTATTTTTGTTGCTTTTCTTTTCCAGGAAAGGTCTTGATTATTCTGTCTATATGATCGCGGTCTTATAACTGAACATATCAAATTTGTCATTTTATCTGCGTAGTGTGTGTCGGCCATAAATTAGCCAATGGTTGGACGAGTCTGGAGGCGTCAAACAAATCTTACCATTGTCCTACCTATGGTTGTACTATTACCACCAACCAATCAGATTACTTTCGTGTAGCTCCTACAAAGATCCACACCTCATCTGGGGTTGTTAGGGAGCTCTTTTCTTAAAATTTTAATTTCTCATATCTGCCGGTGATCAAGAATTTGTTGCAAGAGGAAGTGTACTAATATATTATATTCTCCCGATATTCTGGTTGGATTTTTTCATCGAATGAAAAACGTTAACAGTGATCCCCTTACCTTCCTTCAACCATGCCATCCACCAACGTTCTAACTGGTTCTAAAACCTTTCAATCAATGAGACCTATTGACCTTTCTGATTGCACCAAATCGTAAGTCGTGTGGCATTTGATTTATCATTAAATCGTGTATCAAAATATTATGTATCATTTATCTTTTTTCATGTTTAGTATATCATTATTTACCATTATTTTATCATACTAAAAATACTGTTACGGGGTGTAGTATAAATAAAAAGTATTCTCATATAGCGCGTTCCCTCTATGTGCTCAATGCACTTTTCATAACTACCCGTGCAGGCCGCTACATTCCATAATCCTTCTCAAATCCAAGACTATAAAGGTGCTACCAAATTATGAAAGGCCCTTCTCTCTCGCTCACACAGAAAAGTTCTGACTCAATCTAATTGTCAAAGCAGCTCATGCATCAGCCACGTTGCAACGGTGCAGGTGGGGTGTAAATGATCTGATCCTGAGCCTTCTAGATAAGGAATCTTAGATCTGATCCAAATAAAAAAGCCACACGCTCTAGCGTAGCTCGAACTCGAGACTCCCAATATTCAGTTCACTGTCTTATCTACTTAGTCCTCCTCTCCTCTACCCATTCAACATATTAATATAGTCGTTTCGACATTATCACTTTTTCATCCAATGATCATCATTATCCCACGGCTGGGTATCAATTCCATCTATCCTTTGTGGATTGCTATTTGACAATGGAAATTTCCATTTCTAATTCTCGTCACGTCTCTAAGGTCATAAGGACAACGTGTGTAATTACTGATTACTAATGTCTGATGTTTGACGATTTTGTGATGAGAAGAGCGGAGTTTGGTGGGAGGAGTCTGTGGATTTTAGCGCCTAGAGCAGTGGTCCCCAAACTTTTCTTCACGGCAGCACGGTTTCGAGCAGTTTAAGATTGTGTCCACGGCACGGTGTTTAGGAACCATTGTTCTATGAGAAAGGCTAGACCTTTCGCTTCGCGGCATGGTAGAAGAAATATCATGGCACGTTACTATGCCGCGGCACGGTGTTTGGGAGATTGTTCACCGCTTTTTGTGCTGAGCGGAACGGAGCGGAGCGGAGGCTGTGGATTCGAGCATTAAGCCAGTAACGAGTGTTGTTACATAGCTTCTTCTCAATCTTGTAACCCTAATAATGCTACCCCCCCCCCTTTTTTCAGTCCTATGTAATGCCCATTGCTAAGGTTTTGATTTTAGCCAAAGTCAGCAGGTTAAGGGTTAATACGCTTTACAAAGTAGGTTCCCAAGCAGGAAGTTGCTTTCCAAAACCCTTCTCGGCTCTTCTGGGGGCATATAGAGGTGCTCATTATTGAAAGGCGCTTTCCTCCAACATGCTGACAAGATCTAACTCTACTACCTATAGGCAGATTTTCTTTTTTACAGCAGACTAAATCAGTTTCCAACCGGTTTTTTTTTTTTTCTTCTTTTGAATGGCAAACGGATCCGAATGGAAGCTTGCCATTGCTTTCATCGCCGACTTTACTTTCGCCAAGCTACCCATTCACTGCTGCGTCGACGGGGAAACCACGAGAATAATCTGTCGTGACAAAGGGTTTGAATGCGTAACTTGCAGTTAGACATCCCGACCCTCTACCGACTGAGTTACCTGGTGAGGAAAAGGTGGTTAAATTGCCTTCCCCAAGGACTCAACATCGGGCCCACCGGGAATTGCAGAGGGACTCTTGATCACCAGAGAGTTACAGAGTTACAGTTACAGTTAGGGAGTCACAACACAACTCTTGTAAGGCTTCGGCCACACCTGAGCGTCACGATGAAAAAAAACCCTATGCAAATCGAGACGTAGGCCTATTGAGAAAGATGTTTTAAGAATTGAGCAAGGAGACCGACTTTACAGATGATTTTTGATATATCAACGCAGCACACACTGACGTCATAATATTTGGCCGGGGTAAGCGTCAATGCACATCGAAGCAAAAGCAACGCCACGCGACACGACGCTCAGATGTGGCCTAGGCCTACCCTATGAAATAGTACATGACGAGTAATACACTGATGTAACTATTTCGCCAAGGCTATCGTCCATTAATACAATGTTTTTGTAAATTAATGTCCACCGTATCAATTTCTGAATCGAAACGATCTGTTTCTTTCCCAGAGAAATCAAGGCTTACTTCAACAACAGTTACGATCTCAACGAAAGCATTTTTCTTGGACTTAAAGGTTGGTTATTAATGTAATATATATGTATATCAATAATGAAACAATATTAAGAAAAGGATACGAAGACACAATGATATAACGTTATCTAACAACAGCTATAGATCGTTATAGAATGACAAAATTTGCAAATTGAAGCCTTATCAGCAGTGACCATGGATCAAGTGACTTTAGAGGACCTAAAGTAACTCTTAGAAAATAGGCCATTGTTATCATTGCTCTTACCCTCCCCTCCCCTCCCCCCTTTTCTCTCTCTCTATATATATATCTATCTCTCCTTTTCCTCCTCTGCCTCTCTCCCCCCCCTCTCTCTCTTTCTTTCTCTCTCTCCCTCTCTCTCTCCCTCTCTCTTTCACACACACTTTCTCTCTTTCACACTCTCTCTTTCTCCTTTCCCCATCTCTCTCCTCATTCTCTCGTATCCAGTTCTTTGTGGTATGTATTTCATTCTTCATTTGAATCGATGTAATGTGTTATGTACAATATAAGAACAACACAGTGCTATCCCGTCCTATCTCCTTGTGATATAATATAATATACATTATGAGTACAACAAAGTAATATATTGATTTCAGTCGAAAAAGCTTCTAACAGATCATCCCGCTCGTTCGATTATTTAAACCACGGTTAAGGAAATTAATATATTTATCTCAACCACAGAATGATCTCAACTCTCCCCTTCCTGGAACAACTCCATCCTAATTTCCTTACTACAACACC
>JASKDV010175271.1:0-13181 GCA_032466395.1 Aegires albopunctatus | reverse complement strand
GAGGGAGAGAGAGCGAGAGAGAAAGAGAGAGAGAGAGAGAGAGAGAGAGAGAGAGAGAGAGAGAACAAGGGAAAGAGAGAGTGAGATAGGAGAGAGAGTAATAGAGAGAAAAAGAGAGATAGATAGAGGTGAGAGAGAAAGGAGAGGGAAGAAGAGAGAGAGAGAGAGAGAGAGAGAGAGAGAGAGAAAGAGGGCGAGAAAGAGAGCGAGGTAGAGAGAACGAGGGAGAGAGAGAAAGAAAGAGAGAGAGAGAGCAGGAGAGAGAGAGAGAAAGAAAGAGAGAGAGAGAAAGCAAGAGAGAGAGAGAGATAGACAGAGAGAGAGAGAAAGCCAGAGAGAGAGAGAGAGAGAGAGAGAGAGAGAGAGAGAGAGAGAGAGAGAGCGAGAGATTAAGAAATATTTCTCTAATGCCATTAGACTGATGCTATCATACAAGTACCACGGATATATATAGGAATCAAAACGTAGATGATAGAGATAGATATTTACATAATGTTGGGTATGAATATTACAAACTAGATATCTAATAACTACACGGCAACATTTGTTGCATTGTACTTTGTCTTTTAAATCGGTGTTTTTTAAACATATTTTTGAATTCAATGGATGATTCCCTGTATAAATACGCTTTTGTCGCTCAATTTACGAGCAATGTAAACCGTTATATACGTGGACATAATACGACTTTCAGTGTCAATGAATCAAATCTCCCTAGATAATGAAAAACTACCATTTAAGAGGATAATAATAACGCCACTATTGTCACCGGTTTTGGGCATCGCGCTATAATGTCTCTCGTTAGCATTTTATTGTTAATAGGGTATGTACCTATTTAGTTATTGATTTAAACGAGCATCACTATTTCTCACTTCAAGTAAACGGGAAAAAAAGCAAACTATGTTTAGTAATGTAGTGGCGTTATTCCATCGTTATTTTTCAACGGAGTTGTTTGACACCTTAGGTAAGTGGGACTAAGTGGAGTGTTAGATTAATCATCTTTTGTTGTTAACTCTTTTCATCTTGATAGACGACCTGGCACCGTGTTGCACTTCGTCTGGGCAAGGTATTATCAGGAAGTGTGATTATCCAGGCACACTTCCTTCCCTTCGGATCGTGACTTTTTCTTCTTTTTTTTTAAGGAGAGATAATGTCAATACGTCTGAATTAGCAGAAGTTTGAGGGTAGTTTATTACTCTAAATTAGACCATGGTAGGAACTGATTTTTGATTTGATCATCATATTAATATAATTAATTATTAAACAAAATGACCCGATGCAGCGTTGATTACAATAATTAATCCAACAAAATGTAAGGATATTGCTGAGTGGTGAAGTGCTGAAGTGACAAATCTAGCCAAAAATGACATCTACTAAATTAATTATAAGCGGCTTTCTATATTTTCTAAATTTATAATCCAACAGAACAGGAAATGAGGGTGATTAATAATAGATAATCCAACGTCAGACCATATGCAAGGACGGTTAATAAGTATGCCTCACAATAATATTATTATCAAAACTTCGAGGCGACAATTGGTTAAATTAATTAATTAAATAAGGGCTGCACTGATAAGGATAGACAATATCAACGAGGAATTTTGTTTTGTTTCGTTTCTATATTTTGTAAAGCCCTCTTTGTTTCAATGTATTTGAAATAAACGGCGCTCGACTACCACGCCAATGGTCCCTAGTTCAATCCGTACATGCTTGAATTTGAAATCCAAATTTATTTCGGGTTTCCTCTGCCCCCCTATCCTTAAGTTGCTCGGATAAAGAGTTCCAAGTCCTATCGGAGACGGACTATACTATCGGAGGTCCCATGTGTATAATATACGCATGTAAAAGAACCCTTGGCTGTTTACAAGGCAGTCTAGGAAAACCCTGATATCACCAAAGTAGTGGACATGGGTAAAATTCAATAAAAATGTGAAATAAATCATTTGCTACTTCGTTGGAACAAAATCAACTATGTAGACTATGTAAACCTGAGTTTTTATCGAAGATATGGTGGCTGAATTAAGGGATTTATGTTTAGGATTAAAAGTGACACATGTCATGCAGTTGCCTCGACTCAAAATACTATTACATTGTAATAGCCTATAGAGGATGTAGACATGCCACTTTTCCTCTTGATGGCCTCACGTTTTTCTCAATCGATTTGAATGAAGGATTCTTCTATGAAAATCTCGAGTAACGTTATAGATGTGACTTTTAAAGCGATAAAATGATATTTGGATAAAAACCAATTCAAGGATTTATTTCAACTCACTGAAGACCAGCCAGTTTGAGCCAATCACATCATTTGGGACCAGCCGTTGTGATACATTTTCAAACCACCATTTGGATAACATGTTTTAATAATTTTAGAGAGCTGAAAATGTGCATGTAGTTTGACTTAACCTCGAAGTGTTGCGTTCTGTGTTGATTTTTGTGCGTACTTTGTACATTTTTCAAATATTAAACTTAATAACCGTTTATTTCGTCTTTGGAAGGGAGACCAGTCTCTCAATTAATAATTACGAGTCTAAACTATGCGTTTCTATTTTCGAAGAGTTCACAATGTGATCATCAATATTGATAAAACTGAGCTTCCAACCCTCCTCGGGCAAAATAAAAACTTGTAAACACCGAAAGAGGTTGGATTCCTGAAAGGAGGTAACGAAGACATTGTTTGTTGCAAACAATTAGCAAGAATCGCTTTTAATAAACTGACGTAAATCTGGATCAGGAATGGAAAATAAACAAACCCCAACAAAAAACAAAAACCAACCTGGGTCTGGCCAAATCTATCTTACCAACTGCAAAAACTTGGGCCCTCACAAAATCTCGAGAAAAAAATGTGATGCCTTTCATTTAACTCACTGAGGACCAAGCCTGTTAAAACATAAGCTGGAGCGGGTTGCCATGATTTGATATACTACAATATTACTCTCAACGATTCCAAACAAGGGTTTTGGATCACGGAGGATCCATAAAAATTCCCCGTATGCTATGCTCTAAATTTAAGCGTTAATTTTGCATTTTTCGGATTTTTGTTGATGCGTATGATGATAACTTTGCCTCAATAATGATAATAAAATAGGCGTGGTTCTTTCAGTCGGATATATAGTCAATTTCTTATAACAACGTAATAATATCGCTCAAACATTTATCGATAGCTTCATATGATGGAGTGTGTAATGAATTTTATACAAATGACCTATGGCTTACATTATCTAAACAGCTTATCAACAAGAAATAAATAAGAAATAAATTTTTTTAAATCGTATAGAATTGCTAATTTATTGTTGATTTTAAGAACAAAAGCAATTATTTCAGTACATATTTTTTTTACCTAATAAATGCTTCAAATTATTCCAAATTTCTTTAGATACATTCTGGAGATATTTCTTATAATGTTTATGCCTAATGTCCATGAATAAGATTATTATTTACCAAGAAAAGTGTTTTCAAATTCAATAATTTCTTACTTTAGCTTATTTTTCACGATTCTAGTAGCCTTATTTTCTGTCCATATTTTTCAAAGTTATAATTACATTTTCAGTTAAATTCAGCTTTTTCATGTGTACAAGACTTTTGGCTAACTTTAAATGTAGAATTATTGAGCCTAAAATTACTCAGGGATTATTTTCCTTCTTATTATTTTTTGTGATTTTATGAAAATATTGTTTGTTTATCTGCTTAACAAACAGTTTAAAAATTCGTGAAAAACAAATCTACAGTCATTTCTTAACACAAAAAGTGGTCATATGACATTCTAGTAGCTCTTAGTCAAAAGATATTTGATGTTGAAAATTGCGAGGTTCGAATACATTCTACAAAGGGGGAAAATCCTTTAATCGTTCAGAGATAACGCAAGCACAAAATTCAACACATAACACCAAACTATATGATTATGATATGTCAAACTACATGGAATATTGATAAATACATATTCCAAATTGTGGTTTGAAAATTTAAAAAAAACGGCTGAGTTAAATGTAGATACAAATAGTTAGTGTACTTCTATTGATGAGCTGTATCCCATTATCCGCAAGAATTCAACTTTGTTTCCTTTTTTTCTGCAAGTCGAAATTTGTGTGTTTACATCTTTACACTTTCTTTTAGACGTGATTGTACATGGCTTTGTCTCTGATTGAACTTTTTTTTTTTTTTTTTCAGAATCAAAAAGGATGAAACCGGAACAGAATTGGAAATGCAGGAAATATTCAACAGTTGTAGGTGCCGCCATCATGCTTCTTCCAAATGGTCTTTATATGAGCTGGGGAAATCTCTCCGTTTACAGTCTTTCCTATCTGATATTTATTTGTGATGATCCCATCAATGAACAGTCAGCATGGGTACTGTGTATGTTTGTGGCTTTTTGGACGATTTTTGCAATTCTATCCTCTTTTCTAATAAAAAAGCTTGGGAAAATGGCCTGCCTCGTAATAGGATTACTCATCAGTGACCTGGCAGTATTTCTTGGCTATTTTTCGATACAGAATTCGTTGATCACATTGACGCTAACACAAGGAGTAATTACAGGTACGGGGACAGGTTTGGTCGACAGTACCGCTCTACAGCTTGTCATAGATTGGGCTGATGATGATGCTGGTCAGTTGACAGCAGCAGTGCAGGCTGCATTGGCCCTTGGAGGTTTCTTTACGAACCTACTCATTACGGCATACATAAATCCCGACAATCTAAGTACGAACATCAGTTTGGGAAGAAATGAATTTTTTTCACAGACAACTATTCTTGATAGGGTGCCATATGGGTATTTAGTTTTAGGCGGATTTTCTCTTGGGGTCCACTTGTTGGGACTGATGATGATGAGACCAAGGAGGCCCGAGGATGAGTACGAAAGAGTCGACGTGAAGTTAGAAGGCAAAGATGAAGAGTGTTCAACGGATATAAAATTACAAACGGAGCATGAGACGAAATGTGAAACCCAAAACGAGAGAACTGTGATCTTGGAAAAACCTTGCTTTAAATCTAAGGATTACAAAATCAAAGAAATGATAAAAACATCACAATTCTATGCGCTTTGGATAACTTTTTTTCTGGGAGGAGTATCGCTGTTATTGATAGATAACTATTATAAAGCTTTTGGTCAACTATACATTCATGATGACCACTTCTTAACCAACCTTGGAGCGGTGTTATCATTGTTCACGGCCGTAGTTGGTTTCTTCTGGGGATTTCTGATGGACAAAGCAGGGGTCAAGTTTGCGCTTCTTCTTAACCTGGCTCTCGTAAGTGTAGGTCAAGTATGGTACTGGTTTTCTCCAATGCCTAGCAAGTGGCTGTATTCGTTTATGACTGTTTTGATGGCTAGTTTAGCAGCTTCGGTGTTTTCCACTTACACAGCGGCAACAGCTTTGCTGTTTGGGAGCAAAAATTTTGCAAGCAATTATGGAGTAGTGATGTCCTCTATGCTTGTATTTAATATCATTGCCCCTTTTATCGCAGCGCCCCTTTTGACTTATCTTGGCTGGTGGCCGATGTACACACTAGGAGGGGCATTGAATATCATAAGGATAATTATCACTATGATCTGGATTCCACATATGTAGCCATGTGCAAGTTTTACCAAATAGCAGTCATGCAGTCAATTATCCGTCAGTTTTATATAAGTTTGTCTTGCCCTTGTGTAACGATGGATGCAGTGCATCTGTCAAGGACGTTACGACAGGTATCCTTGATTACAGACAAGCATTTGTCAGACTGTGATTGATGGTGAATCGACTGAGACTCATATCAGAGCTTTTTCATGTAGTAATTGAGAAAGGTTGTCTTCGAATTGCTCGATAATTAATTGGGAATCGTCATAATTCAAGGAATTCGTTTTTGGTCTCTCATATCTAGGTTTATCGTTAATCCTATCTTTTCAAGCTAATTCTTCATTATTTTGTAAATAATTTTTTTAGAAACTTTTGAACATTCTTGAGAAAACTTTAATTTTGATGCCAGTTTCAACATGATTGATTAATCGTGTCCGTATCTCAGAACAAATCTTATGCATATAGTAGAATTACTGATTACGTAATTTAAAAAAAAATTATAGATCTATATATTGAAAATGGCATTGGTGTTATTCCTATGGTCTTATGAAATTGATAATGAAGAATATTCTGACGTCACATGAAACGCGATGACAGTGAAACATAGTACGTTCAAGATTGTCATACAGTGGGTGACTTCACTTCAATTCAAATTCAATTCAAAAATCATTATTTATCCCCAAGAAAAGGGAAGTTGATTCAGAACATGAAAAAAGTTATTAAATTGGAATAAAATTAAGTAATTATTAAAATGTATATTATATAAACACATCAAAGCATAACATGGTCAATTATATAAGAAGCTAAAAGGAGGTTAATGATATTATATGGAATTATTTTTAAAACAATGTATATAAATATAAATTAATATGACGTGTATTAGATAGTTAGAGATCAATATTATCACATACATGTTCATTAATAATTCTAATTCCATGGAGTTAAAAAGATCATAAGTGTCTTTCACTTTTTGCTTTCATTGATTAAAATCTATTACTCCAATTGGATTTCATTATAAAGCTGTTACGAGCTGATTCGAGACAGTAATAATATTTGCCCCTTTGAGACATTTGCAAACCAGCTTTTATACCTCACTACATGTATACTTGACAAACGGTATCTCTTATGAAACATATTGCTATATCACGATATACAGAGAGAATAGGTCAACAAATACATGAGATATTTTTAATCATCTTTATAAATAATCAAAGAGTGGAAATAAATGTGTCACTTCTCCTCCTAAACCACAACCCCTATATCCATCATTTTTTCGTCAAAAGTTCGGTTACAAATTTTTTAGATAAAGTACGCTTTGAAAATTTTCATTTTAACTCCCAAAAAGCAAGAAATATTTTTGTATTTATTTTTTCCCAATACATTGAATCAAAGAGGGATATACTCAAATAAATGAAACGATAAAACGAAACGAAGTTCACGGTCTTATCTTTTACCCTTATCGTCAGAATCGAATAAAAAGTATTGGACCTGAGCCTTCACTCCTTCAGCTACAGGATCTAGCTAGACTAGAAATTAGATCTAAAATAGAGAAAAACATAGTGGACATACTTTGACTAGATCTAGATCTAGATCTATTGGTCTGTAGGTCTAAATCATAATTTTTTTGTTTGTTTTTTCCATCTTAAAATCTTCTTTTTTGATCAAGTGTTTATTATTTTATTTTCCTATATTTATTCACTTTTTATTCATATGTTTGTGGCTTCCCTGTTGACCCAACAATGAATGGGTAGCTAGATCTATTTAGGTCGGACGAATTGAGCTTTAAGCGGAGCGGACAGCTATATATCTTATTCTTAATATTCATCTGAAGTATGGATGGTTTGCCTCATCACTTAACATTGGTAATATATCCACATAATCTTTTTCCCGGGTGAAGCCGGGTACCTAGCCAGTTGCAGAATGCTATGAACGATATAGGGCTTGCATAATTGTGATATTACTTTTGCGCATAATCATCACCTAGAACATTATGAGTGTGATATCATTATTAATGTAAATATTATCAAATTTTATTGTACTATTGTTATTGTGATTATTATATAAGTCATTTAGACTAAGAAGATACCAAGAATTGCTGTAAACAGTAGTTTTTTTTAAATTTTGAAACCAATTTGACAGAAAGATTACAATATTGTTTCCATAAATTTTAATGATGGCTTGTCTGCTGGTCAAAGTGCTGTTTGTGTATTTGTGTCTTTTTGTTTATATGTGCGTATGTGAGGAGACACACAGCTTTGAAATAATGTTAAGAGTTATTGCTAACTGTTTAAATGAAATCCTATTTCCTTAATCAATCGCTTAGTCATAATTTACTTTATCAAACTAACCCTAATGTAACCAAAATCAATACTTGTAATGTAATAAATTTCAATGTTGAATTCAAATTTTAATTGCTTTTTATCATTTTTTTATGTATGGTCTTTTCAATGGTTTTACTAAATATGATTGTTCACAATGACGACAGTGACGGCAGCGGGGTTGATAGATTTTATTGGTGTTGTATTGAATTCACCCCTCTTTCCACTAATTGGTTATATGGGGTGGAGGGGGTGGGGGATGGGGTGGGGGATCCAAGACTGCCTTGATTATTTTATTGTCCGTCTCCGATCATTGGTTTAATCTTTGCAGAAAGTAACGCGATAATTGGATTTTCAACTTCAAGCCTGCATGAGTTTGAACGAGGTACCTTTGGCTAGGCAGGCCTTACCGGTCCCATTGAGTTATTCATTGCCCACTTATTGTAAACATGTCCCATGTGGCGTTATTCATGATGACAATAACACTAACAGAAGTGCTACTAATACGTGCGTGCTACGCTCGTACAAAACTAATAACGGATTTGATTAATGATGTTCATATTGACAGGTCTATTTATTAAGGTACGCACTCATTCACTCACACACAAACACACACAAACACGAAGACACGTACAACTATATTATACATTAAGACAAGTATACACCTGGATCAGAGCATGATTTTTGGCGAACATTTCAAAGAGTCAATGACAGCTTGCAATTAAATTGTATCAATGGGTTCATACAATACTATAAGTGAGTTAAGGTTTAACCCTCAACATACGCTTTGTGTGTAATACACCCATTTTGTATTCAATGTTGCATGACTCTCTCATAGTAATGTGAGCCAGAGCATTCAAACATGGAATAAAGCCTCATCGGTGTAACGTCCTATAGGGATAAAAGAACCATTTTCATTGGACTTTAATTGTAGTAGATATTAGTCGATGAAAATCATTAACTCACTAAGGACCCTGTGTGTGGCACTTTTACATGCATTTTGATTTATAGCTTTTTATGATTTCATGCCCGATAGTTGATTTAGCAATGAGGACACCAGTGGCCTAGACGAGCGGTTAAGCGTTGGTGTCCTCCGCTCCGCTAATCACAAAATTAGTAAAAAATTAAAGCGATCTGACTATCCATACAAACCGGATTTTTATCAAGTCATCACGGTGGCTGGGCGGTTAAGAGTCGGACTCGCATGTGAAAGGTCGTGGGTTCGAACCTCACTGGAGACACCGTGTTTAACTCTTGGGCAAGTTTATTAACACGAATTGCCTATGTTTGTGGCGCTGTTCTTACGGCTGACGCTCGGTGAGGGTAAATACCAAAGGACAAAATCCCTTTCGGGATGAATAAGTGGAATTTTATTTTATTTTATTTCATTTATTTATTTCATTATATTAGATACAATGGGCCATGGGTAGACACCATTTTAAAGGTGTACTAAAGCTGGAAAAAAAATTCGAAATGATGCGGTCTGGATGCTGTGGACAAAGCGAGTGGTGAAATACAATGTTAGACACGATCATTCATTTTCTATGTGGTCTGTATGAACTGTGTGGATTGTGTGTTCACGATAAGTTCCCTCGCCCATTAGCCAATACTCAGCGATCAGTACGGTCTGGGAAGTTCGATTTGCCTCGTTTTCGACTCAGACGTTCAGGTCAGCGCGAACTGTCCTATTTTGGGCTTTGTTCTAGTACGATCCGTTCGATACGCGCTCCAACTCACAAATTTACAGCTTATTTTTGTAAAACGAAGACGTGATATGTGCAAACATTTCTATGATGACAGCTATCTAATTGGTTAACATTTAATATAAGCCTTTATGGTCTTCATCATTGATCAAAACACTTATAATATGCTTTGAAAACCCAAGTAATCTAGTTTGATGAGAGGCCAGTGAGCCACGCCATGGCTACCCATCGTCTTTCATGGACCAGTGTTGCTGTCTCGCGTAGGCAGTGGTTGAGGGTTTAGGATGTTTGTACGAATTTGTGCGTCGAACGGCTTGAGAGATACACACAAACCACTGCTAATGGACGAGGGAACGAAGTCTGGCCCGATACAGGCAGCCGGCTGGAATCTGTCGTCACGTCTTTTCTTCTTTCCCACAATGAAAACTGGTGATACACGTTGATGCTGCCGCCAGCCAGCAATTTCCTTTGCCGCATGCACACAAAACAAATGGCGGGCCGGTCCAAGGAAAAGAATTACCCACCATACCGACAGAGTGAATGCCCTTGATTCGCGGAAAAAACACTTGATCCACGGCAAAATGGACGAAGAGAAGCTCATCATAGCTGTCCAAAAGTGTCTGGTCGCATCCATATGCATTATACACATTTCTGGGCATCGTCTATCGCATGCGGAATCAAACGATGGTATTCACTATGCACACTACAATTGCGGTAAATTGGGTGAACACCATAATATTATTTTCGAGAATTCCGTTTTGATTTTCTGTTTGTAAAATCCACCACAGCAATATTCATTTTTTACCCCTGGAAAGCACAATGTTTCCTTTCCTCTAGCGTGGCATCAATTTGCCAGACAGCAACTTCCGGCTCTACCGTGGACATTGCATGGGGCGAAAGGTTGCCGACAGCAGCTGGCTGATAGCAACTGACTTGTCGGTTAGCGTGAATGTAGCCGAACACTATAACATTAATAACTCTTTTATTATCCATGGAGCGGAAAATTTTTATTTTTCGATCGCCATGCAAAAATGTCTGCCTTTAGTCCACGATCACATTAGAGCGCACACACACACACACACGCGCGCGCGCGCGCGCGCACTTACACGCTCATACATACACACATGCACGCTAAGACATACAACACGCACAAACACAAGACATATATTTAGAAGAAAAGAAAAAAAGATCAATTTCAATTGGTAAATGTTTTGTCTGCGACACTCATTAAAAAGGGATAAATGTCACATCGCCAAGGTCTAACAAGTATAATACAGGAAAACGCAACTCAAAGGAGTAAAAATTGCACCAAGACGATATTCACCTGATCGTTAAGGTATTTTATTTCTGACATGTTGGGACTTCACTCTCTCGTTAATCAAATCATGGATAAATTCTAACTGGCCCAGATCATAGGTCAAATCATAGATATCTTCAAATCATAAATCACTAAATCATAGATTAATGCCTAGATCCCTCCGCTCAATGCTTACCCCCGAGTACAGAAACATCCCCCATAATTATATATACCAAACTGGCCACACTTACAAGATAATCTCCCGGCCATTTAGGCACGATTTACCCAGCTATGACCGCATTATTATGTCAATCTACGGGCAGTCATAGTGCCATGTCCCCTTGAAGACTTCCACTTATCATTCCAGCGCGTGCTGCTTAACCTTCACCAACTCTTTCCTCATCACGTCCATCGTTCCATTTTACAAGTTATTACTAATGCTGCCCGTAATATAATCCCCAACCTGCAACCAGCAGTCCAAGCTTCCTGACACAATATCTAAAACTATTCCAGACTACTCATTACATGACACTGTCACGTCCCGATCTAGATAAGCGAGTCATTACGCTAGAGGTATGCACTAGGTGACCACTTGGTTAACTCCACGTCTCTACTGTCGCCCTATGAGTATGCTTCCGATAACATAATATGATTTTATATTAATACAATGTATCAAGATGAATTTAGATTTTTGGTCTTCGATCAATGCCGACTCGCGTACTTTACATCGGTTAAGAAAAGATTAGGAATATTAATAATAATATTATATAACTCTCTTTATTAATCCCAAGGGGAATTTTTATTTTTATTTTTGGTCCATTCAAAGGCAAAACGGGAATATCCCAGGTGTCGGCCGCTGATCCACGCCCCAGAACTGGTGAGCAATAGAGGTAAGTTATCTTGCCTATCTTGACCAGGGAAAACTTCAGATGCCGAAATGGGACGAACCCGGAACCTCATGTTCACAATGCAATGTCACTAACTACTCGACTATCTAGCCCCTTAATATTAACATAATTATGATTTTTAATAAAAGGTTTAAAGACTTCATTGGGTTAGTCACGGCTGGGATATGGGAATAAATAATATATAACATTTTGCTACTGTTGGTATAAAGAATTGAATCTCTTGTAAATGAGAAGTAAGAAGATTAACAGATCTGATAAAGTATGAAAATATTAATCAAAAGAGAAAAAGAATGTATTGAACCCGTGTCATGACTTCATTATATTATTAATTTTATTTATTGGGTTATTGCCCCTGTTTTGTTAGAGTAATGGTTCCTTGGTGATTAGTTTTTTATCTGTTGGTAAGAGTGAGTATAGTTTAATAGGACTGCCCCTATATATTATTAATATATATACTAACCAGCCCGTTACATTTTTGCTTGTAAAATTAGGTGCAGATAAACAACATACTTAGCGACCGAATGAGATTACAAATTACACACTTGTAACGCATTGAGCGGGCAACTAAGGAACACAGAAAGTTTCAAGTCGATTGGAGCAACAGTTACGACGCCAGAGCGCATACAGAAAAAAGTCTATTTTCTTTTAATATACAAGTCGAATACTCGCGGCATCGCGGGAAAGAATGACGCTACATTAATCAATGGTATTATTATTATTGATTTATTTCTGGAAAGAAATACCTGTAATTTTCCTTATTATGCATGAATTTCACTCACACCAACTCGTGTTGTTGTTATTGAATCTGTTATTTTATGTCAAAGAGCTAAGTTAAAAGTCGTGATGGAGTAATTTGTTGCATGTAGTGTGTATCACTTTTCTCCAGAACAATTATGGATCATTCTGCCGTGTAATCGCGACTTTACTGAGAGGGATCGCATTTGAAATTTTTCACGTGGAGAGTTTAACCAGAAATCAAAACAAAACCTCTGGTTTGTAGACGACCTTATAAAATTAAGCGATGCCAATGGTTTGTTTTGATTGTAGGGAGCGGTACTTATTTTTATTGAAATATTTAAAAATGCTTATTTTGTTTAATTAAGCCGGAAAACACCTTGATTTCGTTAAATAAAACTAAGGTACCCATATATCAACCCACCAATGCAATCTAATATTTTCTAGATTTGCTTTGGTAAAAATTTAATTGAGCCAAAGAAGCAAAATAATCTCCCTTTCGCTATATTATTTTTTATATAATACTAGCAGAGTACCCGGCGATGTCCGGGAAAGAGGAAAAAATAATTATTTGTAAGTTGTAAGAGATTTATTTTCCCCTACTGAACCAGTGTCCCCCAAGTGAACCATGAGTGGTCTCAATATGAACCAGATCTGATGATACAATGATGTCA
>JASKDV010175260.1:0-13182 GCA_032466395.1 Aegires albopunctatus | reverse complement strand
GTTATCAACATCAACGTTCAGCTTGATATCATTATCACATTGTATTGTTATCAACATCAACGTTCAGCTTGATATCAATATCACATTGTATTGTTATCAACATCAACGTTCAGCTTGATATCATTATCACATTGTATTGTTATTATCAACATCATACTGTACACTGTTACTATGGCATCACTGTATGATGTATGTATACCATGAAGAACTGTGATCTTCCTGTTTATGCCCAGACATTATTCAGCAGAACAGGTTTTGCAGACTATATGAAATCCCTATCATTGAATACGTTAACAATTTATTGTAAATTATCATTTCTTTTCTTTTCCTGTCTTTTTTAAAAAGAAATTTGAAACACTGAGTATGACTGGAAACATTGAATTTGAAATATAATAGTGTTCATCATACTTTTATTATTGAATCGAAGTTATTGTCTAATAATAACTAATTATCAGGGGGGAAAATATTTAACCAAAACTCTGCGAAATCAAATCGAATTATCACACATCAGTGATTCTTATAACTTTATACACCTTAAAATTAATCTGAATAAAAACAGGATCGCCGTGCATCTCTAACACCTTGGACGTTTTCTGAGTTTTCAATATGGACAGTAGTTCTCAAAACTAATTCAATTTAATGTAGCTAATATGTGTATTCTGAGGAAAGAATTTATCTTATTGTTCATACAAAATTGCTCATACTTGATTTATCAAGTAAAAACTCAATTTTTATTTGAGCTGTTTACTTTAATTTTTGTAAAGTTGTAGGGGGCACGCCCCTCATCACACATCTGGAATATACATGACCATTCAATCAACACTACAGGTACATCAAAGGAATCTGGTAATGAATATAAATTAAAACTCATTTTGTTGCTCATTGCTTACTTATATTATTTGTTTAATAGTGCACTTGTAATCACGTTGACTCCAGTTTGTTATTTCTTTTTTTATTTTCTCTTTTCTTTTATTAAAAAAAAACCTATTAATACTATTCCGGTAGATTCACCTATTGCTAGTCATATACTTTTATACTTGAGCAAACCCAACCCAGAATTTACCGTGGGACCTTTTAAATTTTCAAGCCAAAATACAACCTGGTCGTGATGACACATACAGAGAATGAGAATGGAGTGTCTTGCTTTATCCAATGTGATGACACATACAGAGAATGAGAATGGAGTGTCTTGCTTTATCCAATGTCACATAGCTAGTTTGTCAGAAAAAACTGTTATGATTATGAATGAGAGCAAGAGGTGAAGCAACGATTTGTAGAAGACCTTCTCAAAGTCGCCTTGGGAGCTTATATATACATGTACCGTTACTGTGAATAAGGTATTTATAATGTCTCATGACAGCTTTTGAATTTATAACTTTTAACAGGCTTGATCAAACTAAGGCCACTACTACATTTGCAGACTGTTCTGGAAATGGTCAAGAAAATTATACCTACACTACAAATTCAGTCCGTCATGCATAGCTTGACTCTTGACTTTGTTCAATGTGACTAAAGTAACTAGAGCGTTGTGAGAGAAATTCACGAGTACTTTTTTAACCAATCGTTTTGCCTCTATGGTTTGGGCTTTATTATTATTATGTCAAAGTTATTCATACGTTTACCATAGAGTTCTACTAATGTCAATCTTTTAATATTACTTTTAGAGTGCAGTTGAAGCCAAAGTTCAAATATGTGTAAACCTCATTTCATTTGAAACCAGCAGAGGTTTACTCGCCTATCAAAAATGTCTCATTTTCAAATTCTCCTTTCAATCACTTATTCATGATTTGTAATTACAACATTCATTTTCTTTGATTGTTCACAATTAAAACTATTCATTGTTTGCGTTCCGTTATAGTATCATTGAGAAGAGAACAATTAATGAATGAAAGACAAAACCAAAGCTAGAAGGAGTAAATGGATGAGAAAAAGACAGAAGAAGAATGTGATGAAAAGGGGTGTGTGGAATAGAAAGAGGCAAGAAAGCAAAAGATCAGTTGAAATCATGAAAGGTAAAAATAAGACAAGAAATTAAAAAGCTGGAAGCAATGAGACATACAAGAATACTTTTTGTCATAAACTGATAAAATTGAAGACGGGGATGGAAGCAAACAATACTAAGATGGAAGATAGAATTAGTCATTAAGTTAAGAAAGGGGAGAGGAAGGAACATGAAAACGAATGAAACTTGACCACCAATGCTTTTCATGTGATTGAAGCAGAAAGAATTGCACACAATGTACATTAATAAATTCAGAGTAAATTCCAATTGATATGCGATACAGAAATTGATATTGTGATTGTAACAACTGACCATTAAATAAGTGTACCCTAAAAAAATCCTTTATATTTCTCGAATTAAGTGCTATTTTGTTTTTTACAAATTTGCACTAAAATAGAGAGAAATGTTGACCACCAAGTTTGATTATCATTGGCTATGTAGGAAGGTAGTTGTGATTGTTTTTGCAAAGTTACTTGCGTTATTTTTCCCTTAATAATGGGTCCTCGATGTTTCAATGTGTAACAAAAAAAAATAATTTCAAAGTCTAAAATTTCAGCCCATGTTCTTATTTTTTATAACAACGATATCGTTTTAGAGCAGTTTCTTAGAGTACACTTTTTTCGTGGTCACCTGGTAGGCTTCTTACCAATTTGTTTTTTCCTTGCCAAATTGTACTGTTTAACGGTTTTTCAACGTGCACATCATGTTCGTTAAATTTTATGCTATGTCCAAGTAAAGCCTTTTGAACATTTTATCATTATATCCATTAATCACCACCTAGTACGTGTAATATAATAACAAAGTGGTTATTCAGAGTCGACTCTGGATAACTGTACAGTTATTCAGAGTCGAGTCGCAATGAAGAGTTATCCAGGGTCGAGTCGCATGAGAACACACAAACATAAAGTAAACTCCTATTTTCAAGTAAGTCTTGTGTTTGTTTTCACCTTATTTGCCTTTTTTCGATAGATTCGAGGCCACCAATGGAATATCAATCAGTTATCAGCTAGATCTAGAATCTAGTTCTGGAGTCTAGATCTAGATCTAAACCTACTACACTCTAGTATGAGAGAGAGAGGAGGAGAGAGAGAGAGAGAGAGGGAAGAGAGAGAGAGAGAGGAGAGAAGAGAGAGAGAGGAGAGAGAGAGCGAGCCCCTGATCTATCACTATACTACTATTCATCTACCTAACAGTAAGGGAGAGCTGATAGCTCAGTGGTTAAGTCGCTCGCCTACCAAGCCAAAGGTCCCTGGCTCAAACCCGTGAAGGCTTGAATTTGAAATTCAAAATTGTTTTCGGGTTTCCTTCTGCCCCCTATCAGGGGGGTTTTGTTTTTTTTTTAAAATAAATTATTAAGTTTGTTTATTTGGACTTCAGAGTTTACTTTACATGTTTGTATGTTCTCATGCGAGTCGACTCTGAATAACCGCAGCCTATAATAATATGTTGGCTTTGTATTAGAATTTCTCTGTTTTTCAATCAGCTATGTTAAAAATAAATCACCAATTTTGTCATGATTTATTACTTCCTTTCTCTATTACTGATAAAAGTTGTATGACAACATCAACATTTGAGATATGGACTATTCTGTGACAATTTAAAGTTGTATTTGAGTTATGAAATACCTGTACAATAACATGATCTATTCTGGAGCATTAAGCTTTCTTTGGCACAAAATAAAATCGAATTGTCCAGTACAATATTGCAGTGTTATTTCGTTAGTTTTACACATCTAAATTCATGTAGAACATACCATAATTATGCGATACGCCCCATAGTACGTTCAATTGCCCTTTTTGGGATTTAGTTCTAATGAAATTAAAATTTAAAAAGATAGTGAATGAGTGCAGTTTTAGATAGATTTACCAAATTTTTAAGTTGCGGTATAAAAAAAAACAAATGAGTCCTGTGGTTGAAAGAAAGAGAAGTGCAAGATACGAGGACAGATAATTTTGGGTAAACCATAAATTTTTTTTAAGGAAAAAAGTAAGGGAGGAGAAATAGGCTAAACACAAAATTCGAATCACGTGTGCAATGCAGATTAAACTCAGAGCATTGTTTTGATGCTAATCATGAAGACGTCCTGAAAGAATCCCAATGAACAACCTTTCTGAACCAAAACAGAGGACATGGAGAAAATTTTGTCAAAATCAAAAGCGTGCCTTCCTCATAATTCTGAAGAGATAAATAACATTTTGAATTTGACCTAAAAAGGTTCCTTAACAGTCTGATAACAAGAACCTGAGAGAAATTTCTGTATGTCGTTGAAATTTGGTAATAGTGTGCAACATATATTGTTCTCAAGTATCACTGAAGAATTGAAATACTTTGAAAATAAAATCAGAATTGTGGAAAGTAATGACGTTATTGAGCATGATGCCAGTCTCCCAGAAAAATTACCTACCAACAGTATTTTAACAGTAAAATTATCAACATTCAGATCAGCTTTCCACACAACATTAAAATCAAAAGTAAGGAAAAAGAACAACAGAAAATATTTTATCAACCAAGTTTTTCTTCTTTAATGAATGTAAACCTAGTTTGTTGCTTTTTAATCGGTGATAGTCGTCTATAATTTGCATTTTGTTTTATTCATCATTCCAAAGTAATCAACCATTGATAAAGTATATACATTTTTTATGAAACATGGTGAAAAAATTTACAGTATAAACAGCATTTCATTTTATTAGAATATTCATATTCCTGGCGTCATTGACACATAGAAACTAATGACACCATTCTCTGCTATATATTCAATACAAATATCAAAAGTTCTTTTTCTCACTCTCTTTCCATCATAAATAAAAAGGCAGTCATAAATATCAAAAGGCATATTTGAAGGCAAAGAAAAACAACCAGTACCATATTACAAAAAAAACCCAGTTCCATGTTCTACATAAAGAACTCTTACCAATCCAAATTACTCTACGATATAATCATTGTTACATTATTGTAAGAATCTTTAAGACCCACATAGCGCTGGAAATATATTTTCCCTGTAAACTGCAAATACAATTTGCATATATATATATATATATATATATATTTATATATATATATTGTAACATCGACAATGATCTTCACCTTCACTAAGATTTAAGAAGAAGAATACTTTACCAACAGTGGTACTAACGGGATAGAATCGGGGTTCAATTAATTAAATGATTGGGAAAATAGATACCTGCACAAGGGCACAAAAGATTTTCTAATTAACTTACTTATGACAAATCAGTATGCATCAAGTCATTGGCTTGACCAAAGCATCTCAAAGAGCAGAATGCGTAATAGCCTCTATGCAAAGAAGTCTAAGGCAAGATGCCAAATTTGCTTTTAATTAAATAATATGACTATGAGATAGAATTTCCTATTCTTTCTTTCAGAAATGCCTATTATATACAGTAGTATGCAATATAAGTACCACAGGGCACACATACACAACATGCCATTTCCAACAAAGGAATTCTAAAACAACAAGGGTCAGCAAATTGAAGAGTGTTTTTCCAAACTCATTATTAGGAAAAATGTAAAATTTCATGAATTTTTGTTGTTGAAAATTAGAGATATTCTTGGAAGAGAGAAAAATCACCAGATATTTGCTAGAATGTATATATACTTATATAGTTTGAATGATTTTGAGACTACAAAAGTGTTCCATTTTGTAACATTCCTTTATAATTTTGTATTGAAAGACAGGGCTGTAAAAATTCATTGAAATTGCAGCTACTGAATTTAGGAGGAAAAAAAACTCTTCAATTACAACCCCTCTCTGTTGTCTGTCATGAAGCTTTCTCAACCTTGGTTTGGATACAAACCACACATCATGTTTAGTTTTGAGTATAACTATTGCTAATGCCTCTTCCTATATGAACTCGAACAATTCCTAAAATCAGGATGAGAGAGAAGCATACTAGTTTTTATGGTGAAAAGCCATGCTCTGCATTGTAAACATTCACATCTAACAAAGGTATACCGCTAGCATTTGTAGCCATAGAAAAATAGTTATCATCAAGTTATTTACTAATAACCTTAATTTTTTTGTTTCTGTTCTTTTGGTTGAATAAAATGAATCATTGTGAACATAACATTCACATCTGTATAACTATAACAGAAAAGATCATTTCATAAAAGGGATGAAGATCAAGAGACATAGAGCAGAGAAGAGATACCTGCTTAATTTAAATTCAAAGGGAAATCATTGCATTAAGGAAAGATTGATTGCAAAGTTTAACCTATATACTGTAAACATTTTAGCTTATCTGATATTAACTTGACTTGTTTAACTTTTTCAAACATATTATTCCCAAATCACATACGGCCATTTAAAAACTTTAGGCTCTGATCAGTGTAGAGTGAAGGAGATCTTATAACCATAGAAGACATGAGGAAATTGCAATTTCTAGACGTAATTTCAACAACAAATGTTAGTGAGCAAATAATAAAAGAAATCATTACAGAAATATAAAAATCCTTACCCTCCGTCTTTACAAAAAATATATTAATTTTAAATATATTAATATTATGTCAAATTATTATATTAGCCAGAAATGTTTTCTTTCATTTCCTAATTTTTCAGTGAAAGTCTACTTAACTGTGACAATTTGAAATAGAAAACTAAGAGATAACTTTTTGGAGATACAACTGAGTAGGCCTACCTTCTTTGCCAGGATTCAATAGATAGATACTGGTACTATACAGTGAGAATACGTAGAACATTTTTGTTGCAGTTAAAGTGACTTATTCATTTGCATCATGGGTATAAATAATGAGACAGTTGACAGCATCAGAATGGATACAAGTAATTTTAAAAAATACATGATAAAGCTGCCTTATATATTCTTTTACTTAGGGGAGAGGTAAAACATTTTATCATAATGCCCATGGCTAATGCAGATACATCTAACATTTACTATAAATTATCTGTAACCGTAACAATTCAAACTTCTTGCTTATAGAAAAAATTTCATCCAGTGTTATAAATGAATTTTTAAAAATGTGAAGAAATTTGCATCTTTACTACTTCATACCCCCCCTCTAAAGGCACACATCAAGCTCAAGCATTCAAAACTTTTTTTTCTTCGCTATTTTACTCATCCTTTTCGCCGAAGGCCGTGCTTATATCAGATTAAGTTAGTTTCAAGACCACCATCTCTAAAATGCTGTTGGCATATTGACAGGAGGACCTTACTGTTATCATTTCTCAGAGTAAATTCCTGCCTCACTTGGATTATCTTAATGCTCTTCTTGTTAAACAAGATTCATGCTGTCAATCGCTCCACAATATATATCACTAAAGCCCAACACATTAGGGTCTTGCCAATAGAATAAACTTCAGGGTTCTTTTTCATTCCCTTGTCAATGCATGCAGACAATTAACTCTCTCGCATCAGTCTATAGGGATATCATATCACTGAATGAAATGAAAGGCTTCCTGACATTTCTCTTTACTTTTGGTGTTTTTTACAAACTAAATCTACTTTTTTAAAATTTAAATATGAATATTCATCGTAAAATATGACAAAAATGCATTTGTAAACTATTACAATGTTTTGCTGGATGGCTACCGGTTTGGATTGATTTTTTCTTCTTTTTCATAAAGCAAGTCTAATTTTAGTATTTTAAATAATCTATCATAGTGCTATCCCACCTTTCCCCTCCAGCAACATTTTCAGAAGTAAAAATACACATTAATACAGTAAAACACACACATAGGCTAACACACACACCCCTTCCAATAAAAAAACCCAGCAAAATGTTGTTGCTCAACTGTCAGATGACCTAAAGGAAAAAACTCCCAATAATCTAAAGGTTATACGCTATTGAAAGCTGTATCCTCTACTTACAGTACACTTACATAACAAAAGGATTCAGAAGAAGGAATACACAATCCTTCATTTCTTTATTTTTCCACCTTTTACATCCAAGCTTTATCATGGGATATTAAACTAATCTTGTTGTTTTTTAGATAATGTGATTAATTTAAGAGGTTTTTCTCCAAACAATTTTTCCTTTCATATGATTTGTCAAGTTTTGATAAATTTCATATTTCTGATCTAAAAAAAGATTGAGATAATAGGACTCAATGTTAAAAATACAGAAATAATGTTAACTAAAGACTTTTTTCATCAAAAGCTATATTAAGAAGCAAAAATAACCATGAATAGTGGTTTTAGATAGCACACTTATGACAGCACTTCAATATTAAGGGAAAATAAGGAAAACCAATGGATGCCAGAGAGTTAATAATGACCACTTACAGTCATAAAGACTTGATTATAACATTAGTCAATTGATAATTGTCTCAGATCATTGCAGAAATTTATTTATTTTTTAATATCAAAATTAAGTTCAGAATGTTAGTGCTTTACAGCTAATAAAGAAAATCAAATTTCATCTCCAAAATGTTTGAGGGGAAAGGCTAATAAAATAACTAAAAAGCCTTATAAATATTGAATAATGGATAACATATAGGTGTGCAATGTGGAAGACCTAAACAGCCATGGAGGTTAATCAGAAATTTAATAATTTTAGATGATGATGTGAAGCAAGTTGGATCAAAAAACCAATATCATATCTGCAGACTTTTTATTGAAGGTAAAAAGGAAAAGCAGGTATTTGTACACAGCAGTTGGATGGTTTTTCACACCATTTCATTAACTTTGTATATACATTTTGTCAAATGCTACCCACAAATTCTAATACTCTGCACTACATTCAACACGCACTGAATGCAAATATCTACCACAAGGACACCATGCATCATACTTGAGGAATATCATTTTAGAGGCACTTTTACTTTCAATCACCAGTCAGGAGAAAGGATTTACCAGGGCACAAAAATATCACAAAAGTCACGAGCTCTTTAACCAGTCTGCCATCAATCTGCAAATGGTATTACATTATTCTATCTATCACATTCTTGATATTGAATCACTTGAGGAATGTTTTATAAAGTATGTTAGATTTCCTCATGGACCTTTCATTCTCCATTAGGAACTGTACATCTCTCATGTTCACCCTCTTTATCCGTGGCCGCACAACCTGTTCAAAGGGAGGTAACAAAAAAGGGGTTTTAAATGCCAAAATCAATATTAAATCAAATCAACATAAAACTTTAATTTTCAACTGGACTTACATCAAAAGTACATTGACACAATGACTTCAAACATTTACCCGATCCTGCCCAATCTACTGGGATGCATGATTCAGCAAGAGGAGATTCCTAACTTTCTGCCAGTGCATCACTTTATCAAAAGCCATCCATGTGAACTTCTTTTCTTCTTCCTTCAAAGCTATACAAAATTTTCTCAATATCCAAGCTTTCTCCATTCCTATCATCTAGCAGTCAGTCGAGCCTACAATACTGTTCCCCCAACTGGAAAGCCAGCTATTTTTAACCATTGAAATTCAATTATACAGAACAATGAACCCAGAACTTTGGAAAATTATAACAGATATAACAATGTTGCAGAATAGCATTGCTTTCTTCTAAATATCCCTAGATGGCCCCTTGAGAAGTTCCAGAATATGATAGATACTGACACCATCAAAATTGTTGCATACATACTTAAAAATTACAATCTTTATGATGGCAGGTGCCAATGAGAATAACTAGTAAAGACAGCCAGAACAAATAGAAACAATTAGCAAACCAAATAAGCAAAAACTGACACTAAGATTTTCATATTCAATTTAGTTTTTCTTAATAGTTAGTGAAGACACGTTGATGGGAATTTGTTCTCATTTTCACCCAGTGCAGAGATGCCAACCCCAACCCAAGAGAAAGAGTACAATCAGTCTTAAAAATGTGTACAATAACACGCCTCGGGGAGAAGAGCAAAAAGCATTTTTTTTTTTTATGCTGTTACCTAATAAAAATAATAATTCAATCTAGATCGAGATTTCTAGGGTTAGACCTCGAATCTAGTAGGACATAAGAACACACACACGTCCGTAAATCTAATAATCCAAAAAATCCGAAAATCTAATAATCCAAGCAGTGTTCCGCTGTAAGTAGATCTAGAATCTAGATCTAGAAGCAAGTTAAAGTTCGTAGGCAATTTGACAGGTTATAATTACTTAGTAGGCTTTTAGTATAGTAATAAAGCAAGCAAACAAGATGTGATGTATATCCAACAAAGACTGAATGCACAATGACAATAAAAAGGGATTTGAAATGCGCGGACAACCTGAGACAAAGACAGGCCTATAATTTAATTCATTTTGTCTATCCCCCTAAGAGAAAAAAAATTGTCATAATCATCTCTAATAGCCTAATGATTGGCCGAGCGGTGAAGGTCAGTCTCAGAATGAGGCTCAGTTCAGTTTTTGGTCCATTCATGATTCATAGTCTAGGCCTACACCCGCCAATTCAAAACAATCAATAGACAATTGAATTTCCTGTCAGCCAATAGAAAGCGTGTTTGCAAAACTGCTTGGCCAATCCACAAAGACGTAGGCCTAGCGATTGGTTTTGCCCTTGTATGTAGCGAGCTCGCACCTCTCGATCCCCCCGTTCGGCCTAGCTATGTCCAACTTCTAAGGCAATTTTGATTGTTGTTGAAAATTACCTCGAAGTCGACGCGACTTGGCAAAAATGCGTACAATGTCGGGAGAAATGTGTACAAGCGTACAATCAATGAAAAATGCGTACAAATACGCATTTTTTACGTAAGGTTGGCATCTCTGTGGTATAGGCCAGGGTATTCACATAAGAAAGCCACTACAATGAAGACCAAGGCAATGCCCTCTTAAATGGATGTGAGGATAAATCAAAATGTAAATACCATAGGCATTTTTCTACTTCTAGCTTCTTATTGGACACCTCACATTAAGTATTTGGGGAGGGAATTGAGTAATAAGTAATATTGAATTTCTTGTACATGTATTAGATCTATAATCACTGATAGTTTACTCTGCCATTAAATTTGAATTGAAAAAAGAGTACAACTTCATTTCCATGCGATCGACAGCCCCATACCCCAAACCATTACCACCAAACCCTGAACTTCGTTTCTGGCCATAATTCAAATTCGGATGATTTAAAGTTTTCACCCATTCCCAAGGACTTTGAATTTTCCACTGTATGCTACTTCAATACCTCTTTGATGATCTAGCTTATACTAATTTGATGTAACAATCAATTTTCCATGTTATTAGTTATAATAATGAAGTAAAATAACATTTCCAATTTTATTATTGACTTTGACATTTAATTGAATGTTTGCTTTCCATAAACTTACCTTCATTACATCTTTATCTCCATCTGATGATGAGCTGGAGGTGTAGTGGTTAATCATTTCATTAAGAAGTTTGACCTGGTTACCTAAAGATTCAAGCTCATTAATTCGCCTTGATTTTTTTTCTGTCTTTTCTGCATCCTGAAATTATGAGACTGAAACTTAGAAATTACAAATTAAAAAAATTACAATCTCTCTCTCTAATTCACTTGGAGCCTCTCTATTTCAATATCCAAAGTATCATTTTCTTATTAAGGTATCAAGATGCAATAAAATGATGAAATCAGTAGAACACCTCTAATGGTAGAAGTCACTTCCTTACAAATTCATCCTCATTACTTGTGTTCTGACTTGCAGGAAAAGACAAGAGTTTTATTTTTCTTTTATTTTCAGAATGTATCAACCTAAGAAGCCATTCCAATTTAATCATAAATGTATGTCTTGTGTAAAAAAATATAAAAGAAAAATTCCTATCTAAGGGAATTTGTTCCAATCACCATAAGGATCAATTAATGACATTTCATTGTGCTTATTCAACTCTGGTAAATTGTCATTTAAGAAAAAGGATAAAAATGAAGAAAGATATAACATTACTAAATAAGAAATGCATACCTCCTTAACCATATTTTTTATGAGCTTATTAGCAGCTTGCAAATCCTCTGGATTTTTACTCCGTAACAACAATTCAAGAGTCTGAAAATGGAAGGAAATACCATTAAAGAGATTTCACACAAACAAATTTCTGAAATGATGACACACTAAAACCACAGGCATCATGAAAATGTGTATCACCCAGATATGACAAATAAAATGAAAGATTATAACTCATATTCAAAACAACTTCAGATATAAGTACTACTAGACTGCTGCTAATAATAATATTTTATTATAAACAGAAATATTGTATACTTGTATTTCAGCGTAAAAAGTAACAACTTTAAGAAAATACTTACCTTTGCCTTTTCATCATCCTCAAAATCTGCTTTTCTGGGTTTTGGTTTGGGAAAAGGTTCAAATAACTGCTGGAAAGTAAAGGATGAAAATAAATGTATGAAATACAAGACTGGAATGTTGAGAAACGAGCATAAATTATTATATACCACATAATGGAAATTTGTTGACCATATCTTATTTTGACTTTTGTAGCAAATTTTCCGACAGGCCCAGAATCAAGAGGTATTCAGTATGGCATTGCTCTAAGGATATAATTTTATTTTTATTCATCATGAGGCTTACTGCAAACAATATGTAAGAAAACAAGCATCTTGTCCAGCTGATTAGACCTAGCCATCTATGGGTTGTTTTTTCATTGTGTATCTTTCAATCAAATAAGTCACCTTTTTATTCATATATGATGGGTCTGCTTTGATAATATTCTGAGCCTTGAGCATTTGATATGCCTCCCCGATTTTGGGTTCATGGCCAAGACCTTTAGTCCAACAATAGAGGATCTCAATGCATTTAGTCTTAACAGCCTCCGTAGTTCTGTTGCCCAAATACTGAAAATATCATAATATAAATAAAGTAAGAACAACACTGATATTCATTGTTCAAAAGAATGAAAGTCACAATGTGAGATGATACAAAATTGGCGAATGGTCAAGGTTATTTACACTAATTGTCTATGTTTGTGGCGCTGTTCTTATGACTGATGCTTGGTGACGGTAAACACCAAAAGACAAATATCCCTTCTGGGATGAATAAGTGGAATTTTATTCATTTACTAGCAGAGTACCTGGCGGTGCCCGGGAAAGAGGAAAAAATAACTTATTTGTAAGTTGTAAGTGATTTTTGTTGCTACTGAACCAGTGTCCCCCAGGTGATCCATGAGTGGCCTCCATATGAACCAGATCTGATGGTACAATGATGTCATATATTATATAAGTTACAATTAGGCCTGGTTCGAATGCAGACAGCACATGGTTCGGTTGGGTGACACTGGTT
>JASKDV010175249.1:0-13184 GCA_032466395.1 Aegires albopunctatus | reverse complement strand
GAAACGTATGCTAAATCAGCCATGCTAGAAGCGGCATGTCACTGAATCACGTGACTTTTGACGAAAGCCACGCCTCCGAGACCATCCTCCATTGAGTCCATTTCATTTATCTCATTTAAGATTAAACAATATTGAAAGTTGTGTGCCTTTTCACAGAAAAAGCTGGACTTGGAATCCATTCACACTTGGGAGGATAAAGACAATCCTCCAAGAGACTCAATATTTAAATAGCAGCCATAGAGATTTATTAACACCATTGTCAATCAAGGTATAATCTTGATTTCCATGGCGGCATGGACTCATATTCATAGTCATATTGATATTCTAAATAGATGCTTAGGAGCATTTGCTTACACAAAGAAGCATGGATGTTTTCATCTATATTATATGAAACAGCTAATAGAAACAAGATGAAAAATTTCATAAACAGCGACTGTAAAATTAAGAAGTGTTAATGATGATATGCTAAACTTATAATGACAATGCAAAAAGACACATGATTTACATGAGTGATTTACATGAGAAATTTACAATAAAAATCAATGAAACAGATAGTGCAAAATTAAAAACAAAAAACAAAAAGGGAGAAAGGGTAAAAAATGATTGTGGAAAGTATAAATAATTGGCAATTTTTTTAAATACAACATACTGAAAGGCAAAATCAAATTTGGATATAAACTATTTACAAAAGAATTTGCAAAAGCAAAAAATAAACAACAGCAAGCAAAAGAATTTCTATTTTTTTTTTTAATAACAAAAAACAAACAAACAAAACCTATAACTCCCATAGCTGCCAACCTGAAAAATTGCCTATTTCTCAACATAAAAAACCCTGCAGATATTAGAAACATCAATATTAAAGTAATATTCCAGCTGCTTAACTGCTTACTTTACCAAAACTCTTTCAAGCATAAGAAATAGGGAGGAAGTGACTGAAGCAGAATTTTTTACCCAAGATAAAAATAATCAAATTCTCACACATATTTTTTGCAATGGCAAATGGCACTCAAGTCAATATGATTTTATCCTACTGGTTGCCAGCTATGGATGACCATTGAATTGATCCAGTTCCTTTTACCAATTTATTAACGTTACGTGTTTGATTAATCAAAAAATCCTTTAACCCTTTCGAAGGCATTCTGCCCAAAGCCGTATTGCCGATATAAGATTTTGACACCTAAACATTTCCTAATAAAATTTGGTTTATCCAATCACATAGCTGGAATTGTCGGCATTACATTAAGTCTTTGAAGTGTAAGGGCTGGACAGTGGTTATGTTGATTCTGCATGGGGTGCCTGCTACTAGTGCTAGTTTTTATCACACCTCTGATGGAAGTGCTACCTTCAATATAACCTTACCAAACTTGTTGCATTGAATTTTTCATATATGTCTTTAAAACTTCAGTTGAAGATGATAATGATAATCATCCAATTCCCGTAAAAATCGGATGGAAAAAAATTATGTTTTTATGATAAAAAAAGATTTTGAAATTAATTTACAAAAAAATCGCAAATTTTAGATGTTTACATTATTTGTCGGTCGATTTTCAAGATTATGGTATCATTTTTCATATCTTGAGCTGAAACTAATAAATTTATTATGACTTTAAAAAAAAATAATTATGTCATTTTTTCTCATTATCTGCGTGATTCTCTCGCCTTTATAGTTCATTTTGCCACCACATGATGTTACGGCATCTTGGGTAATTTCTAAGATTGGTAAGGAATTACCCAACCAATTGGTTGAATTTTGTCTGTTGCCAAATGAGCGACAAGCAGAGGTCTAGGACGGTTACACAAATCAAACTTCGAGGAACGTTTCAGTTCACACATTTAAGGGTTGTAAACTTTTAAATACAAAATAATCAAACTTGTACTGTATTCTTTAATTATCCATATGACTTCTTTTGATGAAGATAAGGATAATCGTCCAACTATGATAAAAATCAGATGGAAAATAGTGTTTCTATCATGATAAAAGAATTTCGAATGAGTTTGCTTGAATTTAAAAAATATTAGATATATCTGTTATGTGTTGTCCGATTTCGTAGATTATCGTACCATTTTACTTGTCTTGAGCAGCTGAGACTAAGGAATCTAATTTTATTTTATTTTTAAAACCAATTTTGCTGCTGTTTGGGTTTTTTGCGCGACTCTCTCCGCTTACTAATTTATTAAGCAACCGTGAGGTATTTACAAGCATATTGCGTCACTGCTGTTCACGATCTGTGTTGACCATCTTGTAAGGCAAGAAATTGGACTATCGTCTGATTAGTTGCATTTTTTCCTTTATCCAATCAGCAATAAGCACAGGATTTTTTTATTATGAGCCAATGGCCGCTGCGCTAGGGCATGGCTAGTAGCGGATATTCAGCATGGTAATTGTGGTTGTAATTGAGACATCAAAAGAACATCAAAGAAATGGTCTATCTGCGGGTTCCGCGAAAAAGTTGCCACTGAAAGGGTTAAACCATAATTGATTATCTCATAGTTTCAAATTCTTATCAATTCACACTATGCTTAAGATGCCTTTAAACGTAGCTGCGCATTTCTGACATTTACCTCTAGAACTGTCATGCGACTCCTCGAACCCATTGTCAAATTCAAGGATATAATTTATGAGACTAAAGCCAAAACAATGATACAACATCTAAGCAACTTAATAAATATACAAATCAAGTAATAAGGGAACTTAAAAAGAGAGTTTGAAGATCATTGAAATGAAGACAGTAGTATACCATACAACACATGAACACCTATGTGTGACATATATGATGATGTAATAATACGACAGCAACGTACCAACTGGATCATATGAGCAGCAGTGAAAAAAGAGCAATGAAAAAGGTTATATTATTGATCATACATTTAAGAAAAAAGGACAATAGTACAAAACATGAAATTTCCCTTTATCGTCTTACTCAACTGGATGAATTTGGCTCTCACGATACGGCAGAGATAATTTTTGTTACAAAATCACATCACCAGATAAGTATAATCTAATGATTAAGGGACAAAATTTAATGGGATTAACTTCATGATATTTGGTTCGTGGATTGGCATCAAACACTTCCATTATAAACTTAAATCTTAAGGGTTCATTGAAGACCATATCACTGTCATTTCTAACAAATACTAATCCATTCAGTTTTCTTTGACCCTTACTTGATGGTGAATATGGCAGATTTGATATTGGGTGAGATCATGTTTGGCAATGATATATATCTTAATAATATACCATTGCTTTGATTAAAATTAATGATTTCATTCACATCGTACTTGAATGAAAAAATCCCCAGTGTATTCAAATCTGGACCATTATTAAGTTGCACCTGTCAATGTCGTCAGTCTAGATTGAATGTTTAAGAAATCAATGACAAAGGTCACTTACTGTAAATATCTAGAGTAACCTAAGCAAGACATGACAACAAGCTTACCTTCATGGAAATCCATGTGTCGGTTGATATCAGAAAGAGAGAGGAAAGTTTTACTGCAAATGGCGCAGCTGTACACAGCTTTGCCATTCTCTGTGACCTTTGGTTTACACAGAGCATTGCGATCTACTGGTTCATTGACCACGGACAACCTAGGATGAAAAATAATGAAAAGGAAAAGAAAAAATAAATCTTTTGCTTAAAGAATGAGAAATTCTTTACTAATAATTTGGATATGTAATCAAAAGTCAGATCATTTCCCAAAATGTAATTTTATTTCAAGAGATTTAAGTTTAATACTATTATATATATTACTATTAATGACTTGCAAAATATAGTAAAGAGATGAAATATCTGAAACAGCAATATTTCATATAATTACACTTCTTTTCTTCAACAAGTTTTGGTAATGCCATTTGTTAAGCACATAAAAACTAATACTTCTTCTCTTTGTCTTATGATTTTGTAATTGGTCACTCCTCTGATAAAATGAGTATGGACAAAAAGCAAGTCCAAGAAAAATTAGATTTCTTAATATTTAAAGTTTTTTTTAATTTTAAGGTCAATCTATGTTTGAAAATCATTTCACGAATTTAAGAAAGTAAAGATAAACCTCTGAATAATACTCTAAATAATGAAAATATAAGAATGCTTGACTGAATTATCAAATAGGTTATCCAATCCCCCAAAATCTGTTATTATTTATATAACACTATGATTGATACCACCTACATACATATTCATGAGAAACCACCCAGACCATAGCTAAAACTCAATCTACAGAGGCCTACATGAATTTGAGTACAAAGAGAAGTCAACATGTGAATGAAAGTCAGCAACCAATCAAAAGAAAGGTCATCTTAAACTTCAATGATTATGAATCTAAGAAATCTTTTCCCCCAATAAAACAAGGATAAAAGAGAGATAATAAGTCTAAACTTTATAAAATATGTATATCCTATATACCAAAACCACCAAAATTTTATAAAGCTTGACAATGACATAGTTTTTTACGGAAAAAAACATCAATGAAATTGTGAAATTGACCTGAATGAAGTCAATGTGCTCTAGAAAAATAAGAAGCCTAGAAGAAATGGATATTTAGGAGGTCTTTGGTAACATAAAAAAGGGGGTACAAACATCACAGACTGGTTTGATTATTCAAATGACATGCTTTGAAATGAAAAATGGAATATTATACACATGTACTCATTTTCATACTTTAACCCTTTCACTGTGTTGTCCGAGTCTCACTCAAGGTAGAAATACTGCCATACTGCAAATACATGTACTTGAGGTAATATCTATTTCCTGATATCACCATATAGAGGGTGAGAAGATGTGCGCAGTGAAAAGGTTAAGTAGTTTCAGATAAATAAACCACTTTACACTATCTTACTAACAAGTAAATTTGAAATGATACATTACTTTTCTTAAGAGCAAAATTTATTTTTCTTTTGTTCAGATGTATTTGGTTCAACTCTCTTTGGTCATACTCTTTAATTCGTTCCTTCTCTGACAATATGAGAGAGATTTAGTGCAAAGCTTTCCTTCAAAGTTTGTGCTTTTCAATTTCCAAAGGAATTTACTTAGTGATTTAAAAAATTCATTCTTTGCGAATGAAATTAAATGAAAGTCAAGAAACATGACCTCAGAGATCAGAGAAGAAGGAAATAAAAGAATGGGGAAAACAATAAATATGAAAACAATTATAAAAACAATAGTAATCATAGAATCATAGGTAAGCTACAGCACCAGCTACCAACTACATGTACTGCTAAGGATTATACAGGAGGCTCTAGCATGAATCAAGGCAACAAACAAAGCATCATCATGATGTCTAAAAAAGTTGGAAGAGAATTGATAATATTGATAGGGAAATGGGGAATGAGAAGAAACAATCATTTTTCCAACAAAAAATGTATAAACGGCAACAGGCATTCATTCATACATTACATAACAGGTATAATGAGTCAAAACCAAATATTATTTACGAAAAAACTAAATATATATGTGAAAAACAGGGGTTAGTCAGCTGAATGCCATACAGAGCTATTCTAAACTTGACTATACAACCAATAAGAACAGAGATAAGGTTAATAAGTGGAAAGAAAAATAAAACTTTTTTTTTTAAATGTGTAAACTTTTCAATAAAAGTGAAACCCTGTACAAAAAAAGTATTTTCTCCTTCTTCCATCATCTCATTACCACCAGTCATTACTAATATAAAATCTAGGTAAAAATCAAGATCTGCCACTTGCAATGAGATCATTTTCGCTGCTTTTTTAAATCTTAATGTGTTACATTATGGGTTGAATTTCACTACTGACATTCTTAAGTAACTAAACTTTTAAAAAACAAAAAACAAATGTAAAACATAGCCTAATTTATGCTTCATACATATGGGTTGGTCTTTTTAAGCTGAGCAGGTTTACAAAGTGTTAATGATAATGAACACATGCTGAAGGAAAATAAAGAGAAAATGGATGAAAAAAAGAGAAACAATGTGATGGTAACAAAATTAGAGACCAAGAATAAAATGCAAATCTAAAGCTTTTAAGACAAGAGGAGAAAATCTAGACATACATTGATTCACTACAATGAATAGATTAATCACATAGGTTACTATGAAAGTGGTGATTGAATAAAAGGTGAAAGGATTCATAAAATAGTGCTACTGATACAATAACAATGCAGAGGTTACTACACAAATCTATTTAGAATATGAGCAATGAAGGAGAAAGCAGCCACAAGAAAAACAGTACAGGTCAACGTAGACAAATACATTTTGTTTTAAAAACCAACAAAAAACAACAACCAAAATGCTGAAAGCCAACCTGGAGTGGGTGCGTGATAGTGACGTGGCTCGAGCACTGCAGAACCATTCAATGAAAACAAACAGGTTAGTTGGGTTGCTTGCTTAGCAAATAGAGATCAAATGTTTTTTGGGATTTTTTTTTTAAGATAATAACAGACTTTTATTATTACGCAGATATTTTATGATGTAGAAAGGAAATGTCATGATCTAGAAAATGTCTAACTTTGGTTAAGAGCAATATCATTATATATGAATCAATTTTAATATTTTCTTCTCAAAGCAAAAGCAGGGAAAAGCAAGTCAATGTTAAGAAATTGAATATTAATATGCTGTCACCTATTTTGCAAATATAATATATTCTCAAATTTCAATTTTCAAAGCAGACCTAGTGTTTTACAGATTGCCCTAATGATTATGTGAATTTATTCAACCAAGCTTCAATACTTCTATTGATAATTCAAACCAGACATTGAGTTTGAGTCTATTCAACTTAATGCCAAGTGTCCTTCCTACTCCATCCAACAATTCAATTAATTATTGCCATTTCATTTCCTTTGTAGCTTTACTATAAACATTTTTGCCACCTATGCCTTTCAGCAAGTATTTTTCCCATTTCTCTAGGTGTTCCTTTTTGCTGTGCTACATACAATAAACTAAAGAATAGAACCACAGAAAAAAGTTCCACGCGACAGTAAGTCAATATGGGTGGGGCAATTGACTTTTTCTGCACAAGAGTCTGAGATTAGTAAGATAAACATAAATAATTTTTTAAAAAGGAAGATGGTTGGGGGAAATTTTTTTAGAAGGTAAGCAAAGATCAGTTTTCTTCTTTAAAACCTCAAAACAAAAGAAAGAGAAAGTGAAATGTCCTGGAAGGGTAAATAAGAGCAATTTATGATAAGCCCAAGCTTTAACTCATGGTTGACCAGTGATGTCATTTCAACAATGAGCTCAGGATAAGACTGGATAGAGAAGAAAAGTAATACAGAATGACAAAGGTCAAGTCATCCCTTCAATTTTCTCACTAACAGGGATCATGGCAGAAAGCACAAAAGAAACTAGAAATCTTCATAAGTTGAATAAATAAAAGAGCTTGGCAAGCCTATAAATAACAAAACATGAGAAGGATGGGGAAGGGGGGGAATATCTGACGGAAAATAAGGGGGAAATGGTGAGGATGATAAGGAAGATTTTTTAAAAAGAGTATTTTAAAAGCAGGTGAATGAATTTAAGATTATAATTATAGTGTAATCTGTGCATGATTCTCTTAAAGGCATTGAAACTTTACTTTCCTTTAAGAAAATTAAATATTTTTTTAACAGGTTTAACTTGTGGGATAAAATTGAACAATGTTGACAATATCAATTAATATCAATTATCTTTAATGATAGCAATGGTAATGTAAAGTCTCAATTTAAATCCCACATGTATTTTATAAACCAATACTAAAAAAATAATAAAATCAAAGAGAAGAAAATGGGGCCTTAAACACAAAATGATATCAAAATGTAAAGCCAACAAATTTAGAGCAATCACACAAACAATTCAAAACTAATCATTGAGGTATAGGATTTTGATGAAGTAAAAAAAGAAAGAAAAAATCATGACCAAATTTAAATAACTGCAACCTCTCCATCCCATATTCTCTTCTCTACCCCCCCCCCCCCCTTCTCCAACCTTAAACACCCTAATTTTTTTATCTGCTTGTATTTTCGGTTGGAGGTTATTAATTATTTATTTAAAAATAAAGCTTTTTCCTTTGCTTTTTAAAAGAAGAAGGAAAAGATAAAGATAAAGAAAAAGAAAGAAAAAAAAAAATTAGAAAAATAAAGGGGGGGGGGGGGGTTGCACACACTATAAATGATATTAGGAATAGAATCTAAGAATCATGTCTATTATCTTCATTCCAAGATACAAGAGAAAAACTTAAAAAGTATTGAACCATGAATTATGAGTAAGATGCAAAAGTCTTAAATGAGTGGCACGAACAAAAAAAAACAACTTTTATAGTTGACACTGTCATTATAGGTTAAAACATTAAGCATGTTTTAGTTTCTTACCTGGAGTGAGTACGAGACAAAGAAGTGATTTTACGCCCATCAGCCGAAGAAGGGTCAGAATTAGTCGGTGAAGGAACTGGTGAAGGAGATGAAGCTCTGTTTTTATTATGGTTCACTCCATTTGTTTTGGTTGTCTGACCTTTGCTGATCTTGACCCCTGCAGTTGATGATGTACCCCAGAAGACCCTCGGTAGTCCAATAAGAGACCCGGTATCTGAGCCACCAGCAGACATGGCCAAGGATGTATTGGGGTGCATGGCTTTAGAAAACTGGGACTGAGTCAGAGCAAATTTGAAGTTGAGCTGGTCATCTGTCTTGGCAGCCTCCGGAGAGCTATGACTGATGTAGTCCTGAGACAATGAAGAATCCGGATCCTGGCTGGAGTGTTCAATGCTTCCATGATCCAGGCTGATGCTTCTGGACAGAACCTTGTGTCTTTGACCATTACTTTGACCACTACGATGCGAATCAGAACCTTGAATGGTCGCTGAGCTGACATCGTATGGCATGGTAACAGGAGATGGTGAGGGAGGGGAAGAAGATTTTTTACCCACTGGCAATGTTGTCTTTTTCTTGGTACCCTCAGTGCTGAGATCCATTGCAACGCTGTCTCCTTCATCCCCACTGTTTGCAGCATTGCTGTTGTAAATTATGGCCTGACCAGAGGCATCAATTCCAGCTATGATTTTATTGCTGTACTTGGAGTTCAAAGATGATGCCATTGGTGTGTTCAGAGTTGTAGTAGGATTGCCAAAAGGGGCAACCCCTTTGCCTACCATCATATCTGTGGCAACTGCACCTGAGTTGCGGAAAGCCAACAAATGCTGAAGGCCATTTAGAGTCAAATAAGCATCAGAGGTCAACTCAGTTTTAGCTGGAAAAAAAAAAAGAAAAGAAAAAGGAAAACCATTACATTTGAATCAATACAGGAGTTGTCAATAGACCAAACAAAAAAGAAGATGACAAAACAACAGGACAAAATTTAGCATGTGATAAATCCACAACAATATGGTGGATAAGGCAATGCGACTTATGGGTCAACTGCAAACAGATTAATGCTTACTATACAAAAAACTTACTAAATAAAGTTTCAAAGTACTAGCATTAGGACAGTCAAGTTTTAAACTTCTATGTTAAAATATTATGATAATATTTCATGTCATAGATAAAGTTTGTCAGTATTCACAACATCTAATTTAAGTTCCAGGACCTATTGTAAACCATAATCGATGAGCTAACTAGGGATTTAATAGCAAATCAGTTTGTATTACTAAATTAGACATGATGCCGATAAGTTGAAGGTTTTGCCAAATAGAAAAGCATGTATATTCACTTAGCTGGAGGAAGGCAACCACAGTGGAGCTGTTCATGAAGATTCAACCATAAAAAAAAAAACAATCTACCCAAATTAAATCATTTTGTAAAGCCTACCAACCTAAATATTAAGTTTTCAGTTACATGATCACCTATATAACGAGTTGTTCTTTCAATTTTCAAAGATAGAATAATTTATACTTACTTTTTCCTATTGATTGATTCTTCCCAGCTTCAGGTTCACATTTCTGAGGTTGACTTGTTGCCACCTTATCTTCCTTATAATTACCACCAACAGCCGCTTCATCCTTTTTCTTTGAATCAGCACTGTCTGTTGAGAAATTATTAATCTTCTGGGGTTTCAGAGCTTTTCTTCGACTTTTAGCTGGTGGGGCACCTACGGCATCTGTGGGATTAAGAGGCCGTCGCAAACTCCCTACACTGGAACTTACATCCTTACTTGCTTCTATAACATTTTCATTTTCGTTCTTCAATGACTGAGACTCGCCGTTCACAGGTTCACCAGTAGTGGCTGGGCCATATTCTTTCTCCAACACTACATCAATTCTTGAGGAAGGAGATGAAGAATGGGCTAATTCTTGGTGGATGTTATCATCTTCTCCCTTGATGGTTCGCGAAGAGTTCTGAAGCTCATCAGCAGTGGTTCTTTCCTTGTTCGCAGTGTCTGGAGAAGGGGCCACAGGTAGAACAACTGTTACATCACCCATGCCTTCTTTTGCTAATTTTTCTTTAAGCTGCGCCTGTTCAAGCTTCCTCTTTTTCTCATCCTCCCTTCTTTGCCTTGCTTGCTGCTCTTCTTCCTGCTTTTTTAAAACAGCTCTACGCATCTCGCTTTCCGTTATGGCCTTTTCATTCATCCTTTTTCTCAACTCTTCCTCATTCATGGCTTTGATGAGAAAATTCCTCATTTGCTCAGACCTGAAGGCCTGCCATTCCCTGACTGCATCTTGGCCAGTTGGTGGCGGCTTTTCTGTTGACATATTATTGAGGAAGGTGGCCATGATAAGTCTCTTGTACTCTTCACTCATGGCCCTTTTCCAGAGCTCTTCTTTGTTTTTATCTTCCATGCCTTCCATCATTTTAACTGCTACTTCTTCGCCATGCCGTAAGTCAATAGCCTTCATGTCCACCATTGGATACAAACTACTTCTATTCACATCAAAACTGGCATCTAAATTACCAATGGCATTCGAGCTGGAGGGAGCTGAAACTGGATTGTTGGCAAGGTTGCCATGGTTTTTGTTGTTGTTGCTGTCACTGCCATTATGCTTGGCTTGTTTTAAATAGCTATGGCTACTCTTTGGAAGGAATCCCGTGAGGAGGCTGTGATATTTCTGTAGGTCCTCTGAAGATTTATATCCATGATAACGCTGAGAAAACAAACAATAGAAACCTTCCAATAATTTCTATTTTGAATTAAAACATTTTTTCTAAAAAATCAACATCAGCTAATTTGAAACTATTGTAAAAATGAATTATCAATGCTGAGATTAACTTAAGATCCAAAATATTATTAAAATGAAATCTACTGTCTATGGCTAACTTTCTTTCTAAACTCAGTTTTAAATGTGTCATTTGTAATAAGAATGCTTAGTTTTCTTAACCCGAGAACCGCTATGCCCGCACTAGTACATTCTGGATAAGCCAACTGGATGGCGCTATGCAAGCTCTAGAGCATGCGGATTTTGCAGACCTGGAAGCACTATGTGGTCTGGATTATTGGGATTAAAATGACCTTTTATCACCATAAAACCAGAACAAGAGGTGATTAAACAATTTTAGGTTTATCAAAGAATAATCATTATCTACTGATGCTTTGATAGCTGCACTTTAATCCAATTAAAATCAAGAAAACCAATTTGTTACATTCAGGAACGTTCGGCATTTGACTGACTCAAAGGGTATTTGTAGGGAGGTTTTTACTTTTGATCTGGGAAACCAGGAAACTGTCTTATCAAGAGTCTATTGTTTCGAGTATAGATGTCACAGTCTCAAAGGGAGGATAGGAGTAGATATTTTCTTTACATTGCCCTCATGCTAGCAAAAATGTGCTAAAAGAATGGTCTGTAATGCTGGCCTTTACTATTATTATTCTTCAAACAAACTGACACCACTCAACTGGGTTGAGACAACTCAACTGGGTTGAGTATTACTGTCAAAAAACAAAAAAAAACTAATTAGGCCTATATGAAGAATTAAGTATTTCATATTGTAGCTTATGTTTCAGATTATCAACACATTCACTAATTTTAATATTAAGATTCAATTTATTCCACAATTTAGCAGTTTTAGGGAAGAAATAATGTCTATGGCAATCATTCTTAGAGAGAAGAATGTTAAATGTCTGACTATCTGAGCGCGAAAAATCTCGTATAGGTGTGATTTAGACTGTGGAATGCACTTCAGACTTCACGGCATTCAACCATTGCCATGCGCGGAAGATGAATTTATTTTTTTTTAAATCACATAAAGTTGTTATTAACAAGGTTTCTGATATAAATTCAGAGCAGATGATCAAATCAAGCCCAATTTTCAATTGTACAAAACTCCTCACAAAGCTGTCTCATGTTAAGTCTGGTATTTTGCTTGGGGATGTGGCATAGCTTTATTGACATCCTGTATACCAATTGCTTCTTACTCAAACTCACCTTTCTGTGATCTAGCAGGTCTAATTCTCCTGAAAAGCCACTTTCACAATCAGGACAGTAGAAGGAGCTCTGGTTCTGATGGATGCGCATATGGCGCTGAAGAAGATACTCGCGCGTGAAACTCTTGCGACATTTGCCACAGGGATAGCCTCCATTGGTCCTCTCTCCAGGTTCCAGGCCAGGAGGAGGGGATATGCTGCTACAGTTTTTGCCATTGCTGGGACTTACAGAGTTATTGAAACTGACAAGGCTATTACCACTGTGGGTAAGACTAGCTGCAGGATTCAGGGATTCACTGTTTTGCAATTCAGACTTCTTTTTCTGTAATGACAGAGATGGCAACCACGAAAAATAAAGGATATGAAAAAACAATTATATTACATCAAAGAGTTTATTTTTTACTCTCTCATTAAATTAAAATGAAGAGAGAGACATTTGAGGCAATGCTAAAATTTCATATAGATCTGGTTCAATTTAAGATCTTGGAATTCAGTATCTATTAGAGATCAAATTTGCCATCAAAGCAATGATAAATGACTAAAAAAGCTTTTGAAGTACATATGTCATTGAAACAATGTGTTCAAGCAGTGCTTAATATTAATCATAATAATAGAAAATTTCCTTTATACCGGTATATCAAAATGATTAATGTACTGCAGAGACGCCTACCCACATTTAGAGCAGTCAGTACTTCAAGAGACTACCAACAGTACTTTGAGAAGACCCATCAGTACTTTTTATAAATAACTTATGCGATATGAGCAGATTGAGTGAATGGAAACGAAAATTATCTCAGGCACGGCAGTTGAAACAATGCATATCGAATCAAAGATTCGTACAATTTAATGTCATGTACGGTAGCTATAGAAATTAATTTAAATAATAATAT